>JAYJMB010006538.1:0-10962 GCA_036873735.1 Pouteria campechiana | reverse complement strand
ACATACAACTCCATTTGCCTCATCTCTTCAAATAGCTCATTCCTTTGTGTGAGCAGACATGCCATGCTACTACCCAACTTCCTGCTCAGTGCATCTGCTACAATGTTTGCCTTACCTAGATGATAATGGATATTCAAATCATAATCTTCTAGCAGCTCAAGCCATTGCCTCAGTCTCATATTTAGCTCTTTTGAGTGACAATGTACTTTAAGCTTTTATGATCTGTGTATATGTCATACTTTTCACCATAGAGATAATGTCTCCATATCTTTAATGCAAATATGATAGCTGGCAACTCTAGATCATGGGTGGGGTAGCTACACTCATGAGGCTTCAGTTGGCAAGATGCATAAGCAATAACATTTCCATGCTACATCAATACACACCCTAATCCATATTTAGATGCATCACTGTATATTACAAATCCACCCCATCCCGTAGGGACTTAGTATTGGAGCTTCTACTAGCCTTCTCTTTAATTCCTAGAACGCTGCCTCACATTGATCATTTCATTTGAACTGCACTCTGTTACGAGTCAACTGTATAAGAGGCATGGCTATAGTAGAGAATCTCTCAACAAATCAACAGTAATAACCCGTCAATCTTAAAAAACTATGAACTTCTATCACTTTAGTTGATCGGGGCCAGTTCAGCACAGCTTCTATCTTACGTTACCAATTCCTAATATGATATGCCCTAAAAATGCTATACTATTCATCAAGAAGTTGCATTTCTTCAACTTGCCATACAACTTTTCTTCTCTAAAATGTTGCAATGCCAGTCTCAAGTGAGTTTTATGCTCCTCTTTGCTTTTGGAATAAATCAGGATATTATTGATAAATATGATCACAAAGTGATCTAAAGATGGCCTGAACACTCTATTCATAAGATCCATAAAGGCTACTGGAGCATTAGTAAACCCGAATGACATTAGTAAGAATTCATAGTGTCCATATTGGGTTTTGGATGCAGTCTTCGTCACATCTGTCAGCTTAACCTTCATTTGATGATAGCCTGACTGAAGATCAATCTTTGAAAGCACAGTAGCCCCTTGCAACTGATCAAGCAAATTATCTATACAAGGTAATGGATACTTATTCTTGATCGTCACCTTATTGAGCTCTCGGTAGTCAATGCATAAGCACAGACTACTGTCCTTCTTCTTACAAACAGGACGGGAGCACCCCAAGGTGACACACTAGAGCGGATATATCCCTTATCCATTAACTCTTGCAACTGCACCTTCAATTCTGCCAGTTCCACTGGTGCCATTCTATATGGTGCTCTGGATACAGGCTTTGCCCCAGGCTGAAGGTCAATAATGAACTCAACTTCCCGCTCAGGAGGTAATCTAAATAGTTCTCTTGGAAACACATCTAGAAAGTCTCTCACAACTGAGATATCCTCCACTGATCTGTGCTCATAGTGCACATCTATGGCAGAAATCTAATAAGCTTCATGCCCCTTCCACATTAAACTAAGAGCTCTTATAGCAGAAATCAGTTTGGGCACTTCTCTTGTAGATGAACTCTAAAAAGGGATATCTATCTCATCAGGGGTCTTCAAGATCACCTGTTTGGTCTTGCAATCTATCTCGGCCTCATGCTTAGCCAACCAATCCATCCCCAATATAATATCTAATCATTCCATGTTTAATACTATCAAATCAGCATAGAAACATCTGCTTTCAATTACTATGGGAATGTCATAATATTTTTCTGAGGCTGTACTACCTGCCTTTAGCAGTGTGGAAACCTCTACCAATTAATGCATGGGATGTGTAGACCAACCAGCTTTATGAACAAATGCAACGGATACAAAAGACTAGGAAGCACTGAGATCAAATAAGACATATGTCATATAGTTGCAAATGAGGAGATTACCTGTAACCACATGATCCATTGCCTCTGCCTCTTGCACTGTGGTAGCCTGTACAACTGCCATAGTCTAGGGCCTCTGCTCTGTAAACTGTCACCATGGTGGTACACAAGCTCCATGACCTCATCCTCTCATTTGTGGGCCACCACGCACATGCTGGGGAGGTACCCTAGAAGCAACACTCTCACCCTTCCCCTGAAGAGTGAGACAATGCAGTCTAATGTGGCTTGGCTCACCACATTGATAGCAAACAATCGGTCTCCTCTACTCTGTTCTCCATGGCTGGTTGGCTGTCTAGCTTTGCTCTCTAGACTAAGTAGGGGTCTGCCTAGTAGGCTTCCTTCACTCTCTCTTCAAAGCAGGATAATGTGGCTGGATATGTCCAGACTGGCCACAATGATGAAATGTCCTCTCAAAGGTGACTCTACTACTTTGCTCAGTTCGAAACTTCTTTCTCTGCCCTAAATCACTAGTCTTAGCGCATTGCCTCTCTTGGAATTTCTGGCTCTCTTCTTCTTCCCTTTCTACTATTCTACCCTGTTCCAAAATATCCTCATATCTAGTCAACATAAAGAGGGTCACATTCTACCTGATGCTCCATCGTAAACCATCTTGAAATTTTTGGGCTGCCTCTACGGAGTCTACTTAGGCCTATGGTACAAATCGCGCCAAGGAGTGGAACTGCTCATCATATTCTGCTACTGACATCTTTGCTTGCACTAATGTCATGAACTCGGTCATCCGCTTTACTCTCTCACTGGTAGGTACATAATGGTGAAAGAGCTTATCTCCAAACTCTTCCCATATCAGACCAACTCCTGAAGCCAGCAAAATCACCCTCTTCGTCTTCCACCAGTGTTCAGCCTCGCCCTCTAGCTGGTAGAAAATATACAACACCTTGTGCTCCTCTAGGCACTGCATATAGGTGAACACCTTTTCCATCCCAAAGATCCAGTCATCCATGGCCCTATGGTTACTCTAGCCTCTAAATACTAGAGGCTTCATATTGTGGAAGGCCTTCATGTTTAGCCCCAAACCTAGGTGCATTTGTAAAGTTTGGCCCACTTCCACTATCGACTCTGGCACACGGCTCAGCCTCCCAGTAGGTCCAATAATAAGAGTAGGCTCATCTACCGATCTCTGCTGAGCCTGTATGAAGTCGTGCACTATTTGGGTGAGGTTGGCTACCATTGCCATCATGGCAGCAAACTACGGTCCGACTCCTGGTACTATACCACCGGCTCTTGTACGGTCTCTGGCTGCTACCTTACCTCAAGTTCCAGAATAACCTCTTCTTCTAGCTCATTAGAGGCTGGCCTCGAGCCATTGCCTCTAGCTGGCTGGCTCTGCTCTCTCTGATCATCTCTAATCACCACACCTATGTATTGAGATCGAGTGGTTCTCCTTGGTGGCTCCTCCTCCACCATAGGCACTTTGCCCTTGTCCACTTGCCTCTTGGGTGCCATTACTGCACAATATCACATTCTCAGGTCATATATCTACATAATATTACATTTTTAAGTCATATACTTGCATAATCATACTTGCTCAAATTTAATGACTCAAAATGAAAGGTTCATGTCTATAGGCTAAGCTAACGCTTCCCCATGTTTCTAAAATATATTAATGCAACTTAAGCATGTCATTACTTAATGATTTGACAGTCATACTTCACACTTATACCACCTTGAGTGCATTAGGCTTTGATACCACCTGTAACGCCCCTCCTCCCTGAAGCATTACTAGTGGTAAATTCAGAGGAAATTCCAATAGAGTCTCCCTTGATTTACACCGTTATCCTCTATAAAATATGCTAAACCATAATAATTATATAACAAATAACCTGAAATATGTAAATATAATATAGCCACTTCCAGGGCCTATCATTTTCTACACAAATTATATAACTGCCGCTTCCAAAACACACATCACCAAAACACCCATAGACCAAGATTGGGGTACACTGTACCCTAGCTGTCAAATTATATACACCCATGCCATAAAATAACATGTTGTAAAACTAAGTAATGATACATATCTAATATACATCCAAAAGTCATCCAATAATATACATCATCATACATCATGAAAGGAGTAAAGCCTCTACTAGTGTCATGGCCTAGCCCTATCATGAGATCCAACACCCTAATGGGCTGTCCTCTGGCCTATCAGCTAAAAATCTAAATAAAAGTATGAGTTTGAGCAAAACTCGGTAAGCAGATAAGCGAAAAAACATGATTATGAATAATGTAATATATAATGGCAAATAGAGCAATAAACAATGATACAAACAGGCAAAACATGCCATACCATATGCAAGATATCATAGTTAGTCAGTGGCCAGGTTCATTAAGATTAACACACTCCATAACCGCCTACACACTCCTCCCCAGGAGGCACATAAATCAGGACACTACCCTTTCACTCTTTAGCACGTTAGGTCCATCTTGGCACTCCTAACTAGAAGCCTGCTAGGCCCACACAGCCACACTACTGTATCAAGTGGCACCTAGCCCTCATCGCCTCACAAGAGTACCAGTTCTCCATAAATACACCTACTCAAGCTACTTAGACAAATCATAGTAATCAGGTCATCCAGGCCAATTGCAATGCCCGACTGCATCGGTTGCCCACACAACTACCCACTGGCCAACCAAGCCACTCCTCGCTACATGAAGGATACAGGTTGACCTATGGCCATCATAAAATACAAATAGGAGCTACACTTGGCTCCGCGCTAATCAAGCGCCAAAACCTAAATTTACCGGCACTCCCACGGGTGTAAAATATATATACATAATTTCTAAAATAAAATTCTTATTTCCTAGTTTATAAATCTCCTCTTGACCTGAAATTATTTTATACATTCACAATAATATGAAAAATATTTGATCCAAATTTTAGGTCAAAATAATATCATTTAAGTAGTTAAAAAATAAAATATGAACATATAGATAAAAAACATTTAGACAATTCTACATCTTTGTTGCCACCCAAAATACTTCTATCAATCCACCATAATATAATATAATTTTTGTAAAAATTTCAACTTAAAATAAGTAAAATGAGAAGATTAAAAATAAAGTAAAAGTTCAAAAGGGTGGGACGCTATAAGTATCTCATTTTCAGAGTATTTAATGTTAAGATTTTCTTTAAGGGTCAAATGGTGTAATTTGTTCATGAAAGTTGGTATGCTAGTATTTAGTTATATCTATTTTAACTCCATATTTTTATTTTTGCAAAATAACATCAATAAATTGGTTTTTAATCAACCTCAAGAGGGGTACTTAGTTAGGCGTTCTATAAGTGCACTATTCATCCAAATTCTATCTGATTTTTCCTATTATTTTCAATGCAATTAATTCGTTCCAATATAATACATTAATTATGGTTGCATGGGGCAGATAATGCATGTTTAAAAATCATGTAGCTCCTATACAAATTTTTCCGATTACAAGTGCCCAAATTGTAATCATTCAAAGAAATCAAAATTGAACTTAAAATAACCACCTGTTTACCTTAATTAATTAAACAATTTACACAACCCTTACACTTTAATTTACACCCTTAATGATGCTTTAATCTCTTTCCAAATTTATAGCCTAATCAATGGGAAAATTTGCATTAAACTTCATAAAAAAATATTAATTTGGAACTAGCTGTACACTTAATTGCTAATTCCTAACTAATTTTAATCATTCATTAATCATGTATAAAATACTTTAATTATAGCCCATATCATCCATTTACAGATTTTACAAACTCTAACTTTATCATATCTTAATAAAACATCAGAAATACAATTATACTTCAATGAAATAATTATATACACATAATTAGGAGGTTGTTTTAGTTAACTTCTCACTTTAATCCTCTATTTTCTTGATGGGTCCCACCCACAGCTATTGTCCCTTGGATTTTGGTAACTCTAATGCACTTGAAACAAGAGAATTCTTGATGGAGTAAGCTACAAATCACACTTAAATTAACTTCCATATGATTTCCCTCATCAACGTATCCTAAATTCATCATTTGTGAGAGGTGGAAATGCATGGAGGTTGGGGAGTGAGGGCTACATATGTGAAATGGGAGAGAGGATGGCCAAGAGCTATCTTCTATTTGCAAACTTGTATGGTTCTCTAGCTGCCTAATTCACTATGTGTACACGCAATGTATTTGCTGATTTTTTCATCATCTTTGTTCCATTTCTTCAACATATTTGGACCATTCTCATTACAATTCACATGTCATCTATGATGTTCCACATGATTCTAATAATTTTTCTAATTAAATTGTAAATTTCAACTGGGTGTGTATACACACTTTACTACCTCATTTTCATTCAAATTTTCCAACTTGTTTCCATTTATTTAGCATAAGTTAATGTACTTCATTCCTCATTTGCATATTAATGATAGTAATCCTAATGATTTCATAACTTTACATAATGAATTTTTCTAAAATTTAAGTGTATTCACATGTACTGCATATTAAATTATAAAATTGAAACCTAATATACCTGAAAATTTTAGGGCCTTACATTTTATTACTTATAGTTATTCTCCTTAATCTGTTTTGATATTTAAATATTGTATTACTTGGAAAGTAACTTGCTAGTACCTTAATTCTTCAGTCATTTGTTCATCATCAAAACTAAGTTATTTAGTCTCATTCATCATCAAAATCAAGATTAGCTTAATGTTCTACCCCTTTTTGATGATGACAAAATATTTGGGTGATAAACCTTTCAAGAAAATGCAAAATGTGCAATGTGATTTTTTTAACTTAGTGGGGCTCCCCCTTGCATGGGTAAGCTCCCCCTGAATGTATGCACTTAGTTATATTTATATGTAAATGTCTCCTATATCCTATTTCTCTTATTTCTCTCCCCATTTTTTCCATAATCAAGAGAACTATAGACTAGAATGTAAGTAGAGGGTGAAAGAGAATAAGGAAGAAATTGTATTAGAATAGAAAAATATGTATGCATCAAAGTGACAGATAAATTACACAGTAAGAGTAATTGAGATACATCAGAACAAAATGAGATACATCATAGCAATTTAAGATACATCAGAAAAAGAATAGCATAAAGAAGTAAAATCACATGGAATAATGAATATAGCTAGAAAAGAAAATGTGAGTTAAATATAGCAGTAGCTCAGGTTTTGGGTTTTCTAAAGTAGGTTAGGGGGAAGAAGTGGGGATCTTCAAAAGAAGGAGGAATGGTGGTTGTGGAGGTAGGTTTCTAAGTGAGTCTTTTGGAAGAGGACCTAGATTAGATACATATTTTTTAATTCTTGGGGGAGGAGGGGGAACTAAAGTGGGATCTTTGGGAATCGTAATGGGTGTTTTTTGGGTTAAGAAGGGGCTTTTATAGGTTGAAACATGGATGATATTAATACAGTCTTTAAAGGTGGGATCTAATAGTTCAGGAAAAAGGGTAGGTTGTTTCTTTAGAATGGCTTTAGTGTTGGCATTTACTCTAGTTATGCATTCTTCGTAATATAGAGTATAGCGAGGAGGAGAAGCCTTTTTATGAACTTTTTAAGGTGGAATTCTGGGTTTTCTTTTTGGTTTGGTCTGTATAGTTGGTTTTATGGGAATAAAAGGTGGTTTTCTGGATATTTTTGGAGAGGATGAGGATTTTGGTTTTCTATCTATTTTCGGAGAAGGTGAGGTTAGTTTAGGTGAGTGGGCTAGTTTAGAATAACGCACCCAAATTTTGTGATGACGTGATTAATCAACAAACTTTAGATAAGGAAGTGGAAGGTTGTCAACAATAGCTTGCAGATTTGCTTCAAAGTAAAGTGAAAATTCTTCCTTAGTTATAAAAGTGATATTGTGAGGTCCCAAGGGAGATGGAAATATTATTCTAGGAGGCCTTCATGCTAGAAGCAGTTGAAGAAGTTTTTCAGTATATGCATCTTGAAAAGATTCTAATTAAGGAATGTTAATTTTATGGCTTGTGGGTGTGAGAGGAGGATCAAGGATAAGTTAGATTTTGGAAAGAGCAATCTGATTAGTGATTTGTGGAAATGGTAGTGCTTTAGGATGGATATGAGGTTGTGGGATAAAAACATTTTGGAAATGGTAGAATTAATATCTAATTGAGCTTTGAATTTAGAATATGTTAGTTTGATTAGATAAAAAATATGAAGAAGAATATCAAAATTTTCATCAACTGGTTTTGGAGAATGTGGAGGAGTTAGAGCTCTCTTCTGTAGATGTGGTGGAAGTTCTTCAATTCTAGATGGAAGAATTTCTCCTGATAGAATAAGTTCAAAATAAGACCAGTCCAAAAAGATTGATGGTCTGTGTGAAGGAAATGAAACCTACAAAGTGATCTAATGAAAAACTATCATTAGAAAGATATTCTTCTGGCAGAATGAATAATGGTTCAATGGGTATGAATTTTGGGAAGACTAAAGAGGGTTGTATTTGCGTAGGAGTTTGAAGAATAGTTTCAGAATGTTCAGCCTAAGGCTAGACAACTTCTAGAACTAGAGTGAATGAATGTGAAATGGAATATGATGAGTGTACGGAAATGAATGAGAGAAGGAGATTTGTGATGTTCTTGGTGAGAGAATGGGTAGGATTGTGAATGTTGGGTTTGAGGTTGGGTTTTGATAGCTTCAAATTGAGCACTCAATGCATCTAGCTTGTGAACCAATGATTCCTAAATTGAGTCTATCTTTAGGTTGAGATTTGAATTTTGGGTTTCAAGGTTAGTTAACCTTGTATGGATGGGTAGTAGATAAGCTAAAAGAATGGTGTCAATTTTTGTGTAATTGAGTAGGTGGGTTAGTTCAGTTGAGGAATATTCCGAATGATTGTTGCTGAGTTTGGTTAGGTCAAGATGGTACTACTACTATACTTTTTTCTTTATCATCTTTATCTATCTCTTCTTCATTTCTTATTGTGGCTTCTTCTCTTATGTTTGTTGCTTCTTCCATAGTCTCTTACCTGTCTCTTCTCTCTTCTACAATTCTTGATCTCTTGATCTATTTTTTTCTTGGTTTCTAAGATATCTAGCCTTATGGAGTTCATTTGAAGCCTATTCTCTTTAATGTATCTTTGTTTATTATTTCCCTTGCCATGAACTCTTCTCCATCTTCTTTGGAGAGATCAATATTTGCCATCAGCAATGATTTAAGCAATGTCTACTCTCTTCCTGTGTTTCATAGCCCACAAAATTTTGGCTTCCTTCTCAAAAATTTGATTTGTACCTCCTAATTTTGGATATATGTTGTTGAAGATCAACATATGAGCAAGCTTGAGATTTAGATTCAAATGGCTGACATGCAAGTAATTTACATTCTCTTTGATTTCTACCTCAGCCAGATCTGAAAATAGCTTAGTTCTATCTAATGGCCAATCAATTTCTTGTTGTTCTATCTCAAGAATGCTAAATGCATTTCTTACGCTATCTAGAGATAGATTTATTTATGTATTTCTAATCCACAATTTTCTAGTGTTGTAATTGAAATTGGTAATCAAGGCTTGAACCATTCTAGTGTAGAATTTATCCTTGTAGAAATTTTTCCAGCCTTGGAACTTAATCCAATTGGTCACTTCTAAGTTTAGGACATTTTCTCCAAATATTTTGAAATAAAAAACTCTTCCTTTCATAAGTTTTCTTCCTTCAAAATTCTTGATAAATTTATTGTGGGCTGAAGAGTTGTTATTGAAGATTAACTTTAGGGTATAATCTCCTACTCTTCTCTCTTCCTTGGAGTCTCTTCTTCGGAACTTTTTCTTCTCCTTGTCTCAGAATCTATAGATGAGATTTTTACTCGTTTTCTCGCTCTCTTTGTTCTAGCCATTCACAACGGCTTACAAGATTTTTGGCTTAGGGTTTTAAAAGAGAGGGTTTTTAAAGATTTTGGGAATGACAAATCTCTAAGGATGAATTGAAATGAGAATGATTTGGAGGAAAAATGTAGATGATGCTACAATTTGAATCGCCTTTTTTGAAGAGGGGCTCGAAGATTGAAGATAGATGTGCAAAATTTTTTATGCTAGGATTTTTTTAAGGGTTGGAGCTTCTGATATACGGTGTCAAAGATTCTTGAGCAATAAGAATTTTATTAGAACTTCTGTGCTTGTAACCTCAGAAGTTGTGAGGACGTATGTGTAGAAGAGTTTTTAAAACAAGAAGTTTTAGGGCAATTAAGCTCATGTGTCAGAAGTTCTGAGTTGGTATCGCAGAACTTTTGTGGCAAATGTTAATTGTTAAAATATTATTCTGAGATTCTATCAAAATTTCTATATTACTTCTAAAGTATTCTAGATGTTGAGAATTTAACATTTATGAATGATCTTAGGCATCTTAATTATTTTTATGTGATCATTAACATTCTAAAATGATTAAATTATGTAATATGCATTTTAGGCACATGGATCTAATACTCCAAGTTCTCTCCTAATTTTATAGAATCTCTCCTCTAGAAGTTGTTTGTAAAAATAACTATTAACTGATTTTAGTTGGTACATATTTTAAACAAATATAATGATTTTGTACGTGATCTCTCATAAAATGATGTCTGACCTCTATGTGTTTAGTTCTGAAATGCAATATTAGCTTCTTTCTTAAATTTATAGCACTAGTATTATCACATATAATAGTTGTATCAACATATTTTAAACCATAATCATTCAATTGTTGTTTCATACACAATGTCTGTGCACAATAGTTACCTGTAACTACATATTCATCCTTAGTAGTTGATAAAGCAACAGATGTTTGTTTCTTAGAAAATCATGATTTGATCATGCTTCCAAAAAACTGACATTATCCTAAGGCACTCTTTCTATCTACTTTGTATATTGCAAAGTCTGAGTTAGAGTAATCAACTAATTCAAAGTTTGAACCTTTTAGATAACATAAACCAAGGTTTGGAGTATCTAAAAGATATCCAAAGATTCTCTTAATAGCAACTAGATGTGATTCTTTAGGATCTGATTGGAATTGTACATACATGTAGACACTAAACATAATATCTGGTTGATGGTTGCCATAAACTCGATGGCTCAGGTTTTAAATAACCTCGCAAGTGCACGGTCGATGTGTAGTCTAGTGTG
>JAYJMB010006537.1:0-10963 GCA_036873735.1 Pouteria campechiana | reverse complement strand
ATATTGTTTCCTTAAATCTTATGATTTGATATATTCATTCTTATAACTTTAAAACTTACATATTAATTCTCATAAATATATAATTTAAAAAAAAAAACACCGACTTCACAAATATTGCAATATTCCAAAGGTGGATTCACATGAACCATCCAAATAAAGATATCGTCCCGCCATTCTAGACTTTTCACACATTGTGAAAATCGTGCACGTGAGACGAAAGAGATGGAATGGACGTTTCTGGATATAACCCCGCATCCTAATTAACGCGATGCAAACAACCAACGCCGAGTCACTCATTCTAAACATAAGGTGTCACAAAAATAATTGGAAGCACTTTGTATACAACTCACATAATTTTATCTCCCACCTATCACACTTAAATATGAAGGAAACATTTCTCTGGGCTAATAAATAGCTTTGGGCTCACAGATCACATAAATGCCCTCTGGAGCTAACAAGTCTTTCTTATGAAAATCTAGACTGCTTGATTTTTAACTTTGAAAATTAAATATGTTGGCAAAGAAAATGAGAGGCATCAGTCTTTTTATATTGACAATATTTACAAAACTTATTTTTTATCTTTTAATTAAATCTCTTAATTAATTACAAAACGTATATCCATATTGATATTTAAACAAAATATGATAACATCAGGCTCATGTGGGCCATAGATTTTAATATATATATATATATCAATAAAATTTCTACATTAATAAAAAGATTTCTTAAGCTAAAAAAGTATTTATATAACGAATATATAAGCTTATGCATGCATGCATGCGAAAACAGTAATACGTGAAAGAGATGGAATGGACGTGTATCCATGTAATTCCACGTCCTGATTAATGCGATTGAAATTTCAATGCTGGAAATTTCATAACGCCAACCAGAGAATGCCACATCACTCACTCTAAAGATAAGATTTGATAAAATATTAATACATATATTGGTAAGTTAAAAAAATAAACAAAATAAAATATCGTTACATATCCTCATTACAACAAAAGTCATCAAAAGCAATCACCAAATGCAACCATTTTATTGTTGGCTGCATTAGGCATCAAAGGCAACCTTTTTTGTTTGTATTAGGCTTAAATGCAGCCGTCTCTTTTTTTTTTTTGCTACATTTGGTACCAAACGCAGCTAAAAATGGATGCCTTTGCTATGAAAATGAAAAGAATAATGTACAGTATGTGAAGATTATTTAATACAAATTGTGAAAAATATAAATAGTGTTAAAAAACTACTTCGAAAAACCCATAAAACTACTAAAAAGATATTTTTGGATTTTTGATGCAATTAAAATAAAATAATAAGAATTTATTTTTTGGAATATTATAATCCTCTTGCGTTGTATTAATATTTCAATCGTGGTTCGAAATTGAGATAAAAGACAAAGGGTAAAAGGAGAAAGTGATTGACTATAAAAAAGATAATTCACATAAATCCATTTATTTTGTCGTTGAAGTATTATAAAATTGGCATAATCATTATATTATATATATGACATAAATATTTAAAAATAAATTTAATTTTTAATTCAAATATCGTAGATTCCTCTAGCAAATGAAAAATTTTAGTGAGGTTAACATTCGGCCTTAAATAAATTTGGCAACTATGGCTTATATATGTATTTTATTCTTCTAGTTAAATAGATGGTTTATATATAGTACCTATGTGGGGTACTTTATATGAAAATAAAAAATTATCAATAATTTTTTTTCTTTCCTACCCCACGGAGATGACTAATGCATTTTAATTTTTTAACAAAACATAATTAAAAATATGATCTAAAAATTAAATAAAGGATCTTAATATAATAGTATTTTTATATTTAAAATATATTATATTTATTAAAATTAAAAGTTTATGTTAAATACTTTAAGGTTACCAATAGGCGGTACCACAAGCGCCTGCTGGTATTGCTTTTCGAATAGGCGACATAGCGGGCGGTAGGTAAAATAGCCTGCGATCCTTTTCTCTAACCCCAATTCCACTGCCTATGCACGAGCGGTACTGCCTACAGAATTTTAAAAAAATACATTTAACGTAGCAATATGCAAAAGCCCTGCCTAAGATACTTTTGATTTTTCCATCTATTTCAATAATAAGTAAATTTGGAGTATTAATTATTTTTTTATAATTTTTGTATATGCTTTCTAATATTTGTTGTTTGAATAGTCAATTTTAGCTGAGGTTTAAAAATAAGTAAAGTTTAAAAAGGAAATAAAAAATTATGAGTGTCGAAAGAGTTCAAAAATTTTAGGTAGCTGGTTTTGTGAGTTCATATTGAATTAGGCGGTACACATTTAAGTATTTTTTCCCATTTAAAAAAGTGTTACTAATTATCATTATTTCTTTTGCTTGATAGAGGCAATGAATGAGTATTACGTAGATGCATAATTATTTAATATTTTTTTGGAGATAATTTAATTTTTTAGCTTAATTATTTCATTAATTAATTTATCATGCTATAATCTTTATTATTATCATATCGTCACATTTTTTACAAATATTTTTTTCCCAAATTAGCATACCAAACGCAGCCACCCTTGTTCAGCTATGTTTAGCATCAAACGCAGCTAACGTTTGCTGAGTTTGATACCAAATGAAGCCGAACAAGCAAACGCAACCGAACTTGGGTGGCTATGTTTGGTATGCTAATTTGGGCAAAAAAATATTTGTAATAATTTATTTATTTAATATAATTAAAAATATATAAATTTTAGTCTTACAATAAACATAATATTAGCCCTAAAATAATATCAAGTTAAAAATAAATAACAGTGTATTAATTATGTTTTTAAAATCAGTGTACCAAAAAGATATATTTCATATAAATATTAATATTAGTAAAATATGAGATAATAATAGAAAATTCTTGGATTTAAAAACTAAAAAGATAACATATATAATGATGAAAAAAATAAAATTATTTAAAATAATGAAAATTGAAATATTAATCTAAGAAAAAAAATTTTAAAATGCATTATTACATCCAAACACACCCTAATAGATAATATCAATTTTTTAGCATAATATTTTCACTCTTGATCATATGGTAAGACTATATACTGGGACACTCATCTAGGCCAAATAACTTTTTTTGAAATATGAGTAACAACATTTTAACTCCTTACTGTTCTCCGTAGATTTTCAATTTCACTACTAGTTTTTTGTGCACATGTAAGTTAACATATTATGAGTGATACATATATAAATGCTAGATGTGTAAAAGTTTCACTTTCTACTCTAAAATCAAACAATCATGTATATTCTTTTTCATACTTATTTTTATTTTTATTTATCTTTTATTTTTAATTTTTTCAAAACAACATGATTACGAAGTCTCTTTTTTATTGTGCACTTTTTTATTGGCATTGGCCCTTGCCCTACATTTTTTTGTTATTTTAATAAATTGGTTTGTTAAAAAAAAATAAACATATAAAATCTCAGATAGTTATAATTTTTTTTTTTTGCAAATTATCATACCAAACGTAGCCACCAGAAATCGGTTGTATTTCATATCAAACGTAGCCAATTTCTAGTGGTTGCGTTTGGTAAGATATTTTGTAAAATAAAACTTATTAAAAGTTATATTATTTATTTATTAAGAATGGAAAAATGATGTACTTTAGTCTTTCAATAAATACTATATTAGCCATTGAATAAAATAAAGTTAAAAAAAGAGAGAGTGTATTAATGTGTTATTAAAACAGTGTACTGGAAAGATAGATTTGATACAAATATTAATGTTAGTAAAAAATGTGAGAATAGTAGGCAAAATATTATATGTTTAAAAAAGCATAAAATATATAATGATGAGAAAAAAATAAGACAATTTAAAATATACAAAATGTCACATTAATCTAAGGAAAGGTTTATCAGATGTATTTTAAATAAGCCAACCATATGATCATAAAAAGGTCATTACTGGGAGGATGAATATATTATAATATATATTAATAAATATAAATCTATATTAATAACACTATATTTTAGAGAAATATAAATATTAACATATTATTATTATTATATATAATTATATTTTAATAACAAAATATTGCAATGTCCTAATAGGGGGCACCACGAGTGCTCGCGTGTATCGCCTGTGGTACAGGCAATATGGGAGGCAGTATGTGAACCCGCTTGTGGATGGAATTCTTCCACACAAATTCTCCTGACTATGGTTGGGCGGTACCTTGGGCGCCTACGGTACTGCCTGTATATCAGGTGATAATAGTAAGCAGTATGGGAATGCCAGGCAAAACAACACATGGGAGACATACTGAGAGACGTCGATGCCCATTCTTTTCAGGAGGGTGGCACCTACCCAGTCCTCCTTCAGCGCAGACACTTGCAGATATGCCTCCCCATCGAGTGGAACATTGAAGTGCTGAAATATTTTTGTGAGCCACACACCATATAGCACAACCACATCTATCCTCTGGGGTAAGTGACCAAAGGCACTAACATGCTTTGGTAAGAGTATATTTTCCATAGCATCCGGACCTCAACGACAGTAACATGCTCCGTAGCCCCTAGCTTAGGCATGATCATGCATTCCAAAATCTTTCGGAGCATTCTTAGCTCGATATCTAGATCTCTCATCTGCATATATGAATCGACCAATGTGTACATTGGATGGTGGATAATTGATTAAATACTTTGTCCTTTGTCAACCCATCATCCTCCTCAATATCCGTAACACCCGGTATTTTGGCTAGATGTTCTTCAGAGGATAATTCAATAGTGCCGAAATCTATTTCCACACCCTTCACCATCGACAATGTGTGAGGATTCCAGTTGAAGTAGAATATGAGCACCCACTCCCTATATATGGATGCATCATATTCCAATAAATCACTCCAACCTTGGTAGTTTATTATTGACCAAGTATCAGACTTACATTCATCTAGACAATCAAAATCTATCTTCTTCTGCACATGAACCGGCCTAACCAACATTGAGGTATAGAACTTGAACTTGCGTTCTTCCCCACCAAAATAGCAAGCCAGCAAATCACAAGGCTCAGGCTTTGCTGTGAATACCTTCCTTCTCTCTACTTCTGCGGGAAGTGATTTTAAATCATACAATGAGGGCCGTGGGTCTGCCCTTCCTCCTACCCTATCTTCTTCGGGTGCCCTTTTATTTACAAATGGTTGGGACAAGTGGTTACCTGCCGGAGTGCTCAATCGGGTCCTCCTTGATGATGATGATTGAGAGGGGGATGATCCTTCTTCCGACTTAGGCCTTTTTGCGCTTCCTGAACCCTTAGAGACTATCCTCTTGGGCACTATTGATTCAATGTTTGGGTGTGGGAGTGGCTAGTGTTGAGAAAATGGAAATAATGGATGGTGAGAAATCGCAGGCGAATAAGGCCTAGAGATGGGAGGAGGTAGGGAGAGCTAACAGGTGGAAATGGAAAATGAATCGACACCCAGGTTTTTGACCTATTTGAATAGGCGATCGCTCGAGAAATGCCGAGCACCTATAGTGGCAGGCGCCCATGGTCATAGCGATAATTAAATTAATGGGAGCCTTTTTGTACATTCAACACTTAAGTATTGTGCAATATATATGGACTGAGTGAGTTATATAAAATAATGTTACAAATTAGGACTTGGGTATGGGGATAATTGACAACTGATTATAATGCATTGCCTTTATGATTTAAAAATATAATTCATTGGTTTTATGGCCAATTTAAATTTTATTTAATGCTAAAATATACAATTGATGCATTTGATTTTAATGGTCTCAAGTATTTTTATGTAATTATTGGCAAGTAATTGAGACTAGTTATGCTATTTTTAATTTAAGTAAAAAGCAAATGAAAATTTTAATATAAAAAAATTTATTATGCATACCAAACGCAGCCACCCGAATTCGGCTGCGTTTGGTATGCGTATTTTAATTTTTTTTATATTAATGTATTATTTAATTTAATTAGCATACTTTGTACTTACCTTTTTATAAAAAATTATACAAACAATAAGTACGTAAACTGAGATGTTTTGGATTGAAGATTTGGCAACATTATTGAAGTCGACTCAATTTCAAATATACATAAATTATTTAAACTATGATATAGAGTCTAACATGCTCACCAAGTATTCACATGCACTTCTTCATTTTTTATTTCAATATTAAGACTATATTTTTTAAAATGCAACCATCTTGGGCAAGTTTTTTTTAAGTATATTAGTTAATTTTTTTAAAGCATAACTAGCCTAACCAAGTTAATTATTTTTTAAAAAATACTTCAATTCTAAGAAAAAGTTGGTTCAATAATTTTTTCAAATGTACCCTAGCCAAGTTTTATATGATGTTTTGATTAAATTAATAAAATAAAATGCAACTGGCTAGGAAGAGTTTAATTGGGTGTTTTGGTTACATTTTTTAAACGCAATTGGTATAGAAAAGTTCCATTTGGTATTTTAGTTAATTTTTTTTAAATGCAAGTTGGCGAGTTTTATTTAGTGTTTTAGTTATTTAAAAAAAAAGTGTAACTGGCCTGGCCGAATTTTGTTTGGTATTTTGGTAAAAGTTTTGTTTTTAAATGATACCAACTCCTTGTTCGAGTTTTTTAAATATTCCATGTGATTAAAAATGGTTTTAAAACCAAAATACCTAATTAAACTCTAGGAATTGTGTTATGAAAAAAACTATGAAGAAAATTTAATTTGTTTGTTGTTTTATATTTTTTTTCAAAATGTTGGAGCAGTGTTGGCAAGTGGTACCACGGGCGCCTGCCGATCAAATGCGCATGTGAATCGACGGCCTCTTAAAACACCATAGTTTGAAACTATGCTCACTTCTTGTTTTCCCTCTCTCGTCTACACCTTCAATTCTTTGAGCTTCACCCTCTTGTGACACCAAGTTCCTTCATTTCCCATTGATTTTCTTCCACCATCATCCTCCAAAAGGTATACTCCTTCTGTTGAGAACCTATTTATGGAGTCCGCTTTCGTGTTCTTTGTAGTTGAAGAGGCTCGGTGCTCTGTCTTCATTCTCCCCAAAGAGGGCACTGGAGGAATCGAAGCTACTATCCTAGGTATGAATTACCCTAACATTATTACTTCAATTTGTAGCTGCATTGCATCATAACTTTTACTTAAAATGTACCCTAAATCTGTGGGAAAGTAGCAAACCGATGGAACAACAAATCTGTGGACATGCTGTTGGAGCTTTTGAAAGAAACTTTACCGGATGGAGAGTAGTTACCTACAAATTACTATAGTGCCAACAAGATTATAAAAAACCTAGGCCTTGGATACACCTTGATTCATGCTTGCAAATATGATTACGCTCTGTTCTAGAAAGAATATGCTAATCTTCAGGTTTGTCCGACATGTGGTACTTCACGTGGGAATAATAGTGGGGCGAGTGATCAAAAAAATATACCCCACGAGGTGTTGCATTATTTCCCTCTTATTCCCAGGTTATAGAGGTTATTTTGATCGAAAAAGATGGCACCTGATATGGTATGGCACAAAGAGGGTCATGTTGATGAGCCTGGCATCATGCGACATGCTGTTGATTACACAGCCTAGAAAAAATTTTATAAATAGTTTTCAGCATTCGCAAATGAGCCGCAGAACGTCAGGCTTGGGTTGGTGAGTGACAGTTTCAATCCATTTGGTAATGCAGCCACAATGCATAGCACGTGCCCAGTTATCCTACTGCCATATAACCTACCTCCGTGGAAGTGTATGAAAGAACAATTCATTATGATGGCCCTACTTATTTTGGGTCCTAAAGCTCCCAGTGCAGACATCGACGTTTACATGCAACTACTACTTGATAAGCTGCTAACACTGTGGGACGAGGGGGTCCAAACTATTGATGTATCATCGACACAACAATTCCAGATGTGGACTGTGGTAATGTGGACTATAAATGATTTCCCTGGATATAGAAACCTCTTCGAGTGGTCAACCCACGGTTATCTTTCCTGTCCCAGTTGCAATAAAGATGCAACATCCAAATGGTACACATCCAAAATCTATTTTATGGGACACCATCATTTCTTAACTCCCAACCATGTCTGGGGGAGGAATAAGAAGGACTTTAATGGTCGAACTAAGACTTAACAAGCCCCAAGAGAACTATCCTGGATGGAGCTCTTACAACAATTACAACTGCTGCCAAATAGAGTAGTGGGAAAGTACCCATCCATATTAAAGAAAAGAAAACATGGAAAAGATGAACTGATTGGACTAAGAAAAGTATCTTTTGGGATCTTTCGTATTAGCTGAATCTTGTGATCCAGCATAATCATCATGTAGTTGTGACCAAGAATGTCTGTGATAACCTGTTGGGAACCGTGCTAAACATTGAAAAGAAGTCAAAGGATACACATAATGTCGGTCGAGATTTGAAGAGGTTAGGTATTAGAAAGGAAATGCACCTTTGCAAAAAAAAAAGAGCGCTACGTGAAACCTACAGCATCCCATACATTGCCACCGACGTCCCGTAGAGGCTTTTGTGCTTTCTTAAGGGATGTATGTGGAACCGACTGCAGTACGCTATTTGGTTAAACTTTCATACCCATCCCTCTACTTGATGGTGGGCAATAAAAAGGCACCTGCCATGGTAGGCAGTTCCGCGGGCACTTACTCTAAGTGCCTGTGGTCCTCTTCATGCCAAGGCAGCAACTTGTTGTCCACTAGTCTAGTGTATAAGTTTTACATATTAATAGGACGGCGTATTCATATTTGCTTCATTCATGACATGAATATTTTGACAAGTATCTTTCTCACTTTTTTGTAGTTATTTCACAATGTTCTCTGGACACGATCGAGGTCGGGCTCATTTTACACGGTCTGTGCGCATTACCTCTGATGTGCCTCCTATACAGGGGGACAATGGAGACATCCTACTGCTCGCGAAGTAGGCATTAGTTGAGACCCAAGAGTCTACATGCCCCCTTGCTCCCCAATTGCCACCGCACAGCAGCCCGTGCCCCTATGCCTTTGGCTCGGAAACGCAGGACTTTCCTTCTTCATCAGGGACACTGGCTCCATCCAGTGGTACATTTTTATTACTATACATTTCTTATATGGCCTTTACCTTAACCCATATGTATTGCAAGTTAAGCCAAACTAAATAAATTTTGTGACGTTTGGCACACTATCATTATTTATTGACAAGAAATGAAAAAAGGAAACAGGGTCCCTCAAAAAACTTGTTTATCAATGATATGAAGAGAAGCCTCAGTGTACTGCCAATTGAGATCGACCTTGACACGGGAAAGCTGACAATTGAACAAGCTCGAAAGCATCTGCCAAGGACCATTCGGCATATTGTGAGGGCGTTGGCACCGATGGTAGGTAAGAGGAAATGGGTAGACGTTCCTGAAGAGGAAAACCAACCCATGATTACTGAATTAAAGGTAAAGAAGAGTACATCTATAATTTATAAATTCCAGATAGTGTTAAGATATTCTAACATTACTATCATCCTTTTATAGTTATGCTTTGATATCAAGGATTTTGATTAAGATTGGGTCAAAATGATCGTGGAAGACTACTTCAGAACTAGTTACTAAAGGGTCCGAAAAGATTATCATGACCACTATTCCAAAATCATAAGTACAGGTGCAGACCCAGAATCGTCACCACGTGCAAGAGTAAAGATTCCCAACTAGACCTTCTTGTGCACTTACTTTGCTTTCCCAAAATTTTAGGTATATATCATTTTAATATGTTCTTTATGCCATTGTTTGGAGCGTCCACTATACGTAGTCTATTTAATGTTCTCGGAACATAACTATGCATGTTCCCACTACTTGCTTCAATGAAGTACAAGTCCTCGATGGCTAAAGATAACAGGAAGAAGTTAAAGTATACACACTATATGAGGCCAAAGCCATTTATGATTATTCTGGCTGAAAGGGTACAGATCATGTTATTTGTAGTTACTATTTGCCATCTCTATATAGAATCAGTACTTTCATGCATGATAAATATAACATTTTTGTGGGATAGGAAAATGATGACTTTGATAGCCAAATCAATCAAATTGAACTATTCAAGGAGACCCGGATGCGCAAGGCAGAAGGCAATTTCATAGCCCTAGAGGCAGAGGATGCATACGTGAGTACAACTAACTTTTTATTTCTTTCATAGACATTCAGGATTTCTAGCCACTATGTTATCTTCTGACCCTTGCTAACTCTTTTTGCTAAACCTGCAAAATAAAATGGTAGAGCTACAAGCCGCTAGCTTAAAGTCTGCAGAGTCACCTCTTACACCAAATGATGTCTATAATAAAATAATGGGAAAGCGCTCTGGATACGTTAAGGACTTAGGACACATTCTGAAGCCAATGAAGAGTCAGTTCAGCTCCGATTGGTCAAATGGTATAGCACTCCGTTCACAGCTAGCTTCTACACAGGATCGACTGAGGTCTATCAAGGAAAACTTAAGTGTACAAAGGTTCGGCTAAGCTCCACTGAGGAAGAGTTAGCAACCACCAACCAACGGATTGATGCACTTTCAGACGAGACAAGACACATAAGGTCTTTGCTAGAGTCATGGTTCAATCAACCGACACCTTCCTCATTTAATGCGTTCCTAGATTATTTGCTCAAACGTGACCAAATTTTTTTGGCTATGTTTGGTCAAATGCTGCCAACAGGTGATTACGTTTGACCAATGCAGCCTAAAAAATGGTTGCATTTTCTAGCAAACGCTGCAAAAACAACGATCGCCTTTGGCCAATTGCGATTGGGCAAAAGCAGCCGTTTGGTGGCCATTTTTTTGTGGTTTTTTTTGGTTGCATTAGGCTTAATGCAACCAAATAGTTGACTGTGTTAGGCTATTTTTGTTGTAGCGTGTATTTGCTTCTTCAAATGATCTTACAATAGAATCATTTTAGGGGGAAAATGACTATTCTCAAGGGAAAACAAGTCTACCACTTATTCCCTAAACATTAGCTACTAACTTGGATTACACGA
>JAYJMB010006536.1:0-10964 GCA_036873735.1 Pouteria campechiana | reverse complement strand
AATGGTGGTAAATTAGGGGAGACTCTGTCGGAATTTTCTCTGAATTTACCACTAGTAACGCTCCAGGAAGGAGGGGCATTACATCAGATCTCATGAGTAAGGAAATAATGCCTTAACTTCTAGGCTACAAACACCAAGGCAAGACATGTCTTTTTGATTGGAGAATAATTGCATTTTGCATCGATCAACTGACAACTAAGGTAATACAATGCTTCCTCCTTACCGTCTTGTTTTTCTTGGGTGAACAATGCCCCTAGTGATTGCTCACTCATGGAGATATACAAAATAAGGGGTTTACCCTTAGCTAGTGCAGCCAAAACTAGAGAATTATAGAGCAATTTCTGACAGTATCGAAGGCTTTTTGACAAGCTTCATCCCAAAGATGAGCTACATCCTTCTAGAGCAGATAGTGAAATGGCTAACATCTCCCCACCAAGTTGGCGATAAATCTTTTGATATAAGATAACTTACCTTGCAAGCTTCTCAAATCATCTATATTCCTTGGGGGAGGCATCTTTCTAATTGCCTCAGCTTTTTATGGGTCCACCTTGATTCCTCGGAGGTGAACGATGAATCCCAAGAACTTGTCTAACCCAACTCCAAATGCATATTTGAGTGGGTTCATGCGTAGCCCATTTTTCCTAAGTCATACAAAAATGGTGCATAGATCTTTATGGAATTGATCATGACCATTGGACCTTACCACCAAGTCATCAACATAGCATTAAACATGCTTGCGAAGCATGTCATGAAAAATAACTTGTATATGTTAGTCCTTAAGTAGATGGTGGCTCAAGAGGGGGGGTGAATTGAGCTTTTAAATTTTGGCCAATAACTTGAGAGATGTGCTTAAAATAAAATAAAGAATAGCTTGTAGCACATAAACACAATTTTTATAGTGGTTCGGCCCTTCTTGGGTTCCTACTCCACTTCTCTAAGTCAGTCTCCTTTATTGAACTCAGGTTCCACTATAACACTTGTTGGTTTTGCAAGTTCATCAACAGCTTACTGGTTTTCCAAGTTCACTAGAAACTTTTACATGTTGGTTTTCAAGCTTACCAACTAACTTATACACATTGGTTTCCAAGCTTACCAGCTAACTTACTAGTTTTTCAAAGCTAACTAGAAACTTTTACAAACTGTTGGTTTCATAGAGCTTACCAACTAACTCTTCGTTTTTCAAATGGAATGTACAAAATAATGCCTCTTACTTAAATAAACATGTACACAAATTAAAGCTTAATTGAAAGAACAAAGTAAGTAATGAGATAAAATTTAAACTCCTTTTTGAAGTTGATGCAAATTTGACTTTAAAGATTCTGAATGCTATGGAAATGTCATAGTAGCTGGAATTGAATGATGAAAAGGTGTAAATGCTCTTTCTTGAATCAAAGATAATTTTCAGTGTAGTCTCTGCTATGTGTAAGTGTCATCTTAATCCTCTATATGTAGGATTTGAAAATTTTAGCCATTGCAACCCTTAGCATTGTTTTCAAATTAGTTCGTAGGGTTTGGTAATGACTTTTGCATATTGTCATGGTTCAAAAATTCTGAGTAGTGTGCTCAGAGCTTTTGTTCTTCGATTCATGCCTTAATAAAATTTTTGAAGTGGTTCTTAAGAAGTTCTATGGTAAGCATGTTTTTGATAGTATCCTCTTTAGTGTTTTTGTTCTCTATCTTATCATTCACCAGTCATAATTTAGGCTTCTGAAGAACTTTTGAGTTGCTTTTGATTTGCCTATGAAGTTTAGACTTTACTTATGTATAACTTCATTGAATCATGTTGGCTTAAACATGCCTCTGATAATACTTCTAGCTTGATTTTGTGTAGTGTGTCATAATTTTTGTACTGCTTCTATGCAACGTGATAAGTTCTGCATTACTCTTGTGTAGGATATCATGATTTTGCATTGCTTCTATGTAATGCTATTTTGCTTTTGAGTAGTGTGATAATGTTTTACATTGCTTCTATGCTGTTGATGATGCTTCTACATTACTTCTAGCAATTCAATAATTCTTCTAGCATGATTCTGCATAGCTTATTATAATTTTGGGCTACTTCTATGTGTTAGGATAGTCCTTCTATATTGCTTCTATACACCATGTTCATATTTTGTATAACCTCTGTGTAGTGTTATGTTTCTTCTGGCTTGATTCTGAACAACTAACTCTTCTCTCTTGTTTTCTTCTAATTTTTAGTATTGATTCAGAGTTCGTTCTGAAATGCTTCTGTCCTAGTCCTGAGTTACATTTGGTAACTTTTGAATTCCATATCTTGTTTTTTATTTCATTTTGAAACACTTATGTGTAACTTCTGATTAAAATCCAATTTCTTCTTAACTTGTAATCTTCCATGCCAAGCCTTTCAGTAAGTTCTGAATTACTTTTTAATGACTTTTGAACATCCTTTTATTTGAGCATTCTTTTGTATATATTTCTTTGAAGGATTAATATAATGATATAATAGTTAATACCTTTTTTTACTTTCCTTAATCTATTTTGATATTTAACACTGCAACACTTGAAAAATAATTTGTTAGTACCTTAATTATTCATTCATTTATTTGTTCTTTGTAGGCTGAAACATAAATGATATCTATGTGGTCTCAGAATGTGGGGGGTCTAAGAGTTCAGGAAAGAGAGGAGGTTGCTTCTTGAGACTGGCTTTAGTGTTAGCATTCATTCTAACCGTATAATCCTCATAATATAAAGTTTATCGAGGAGGAGAAGCCTTTTTATGAACTTTGAAAGGTGGAATTCTAGGTTTCCCCTTTGATTTTGTTTGCATAGTTTGTTTCATTGGAATAGAAAGTGGTTTTCTAGAGGTTTTTAGTTTTGGAGCTGGGGAAGTTTTGGGTTTTCTGGCTGTCTTTGGAGGAGGTGATGTTTTTAGTGTTGGTAAGGGGGCTGGTTTGGGATAATTCACCCAAATCTTGTGAAGAAGTGATGAATCAGCAAGCTGTGGATAAGGAAGTGGAAGATTGTCAGCAATAGCTTGCAAATTTCCTTTAGAATAGAACAAAGATTCTTCCTTAGTTATGAAGATGTTATTGAATTTTCCTAAGGGAGATGGAAAAACTATTCTAGGGGAGAAGCATCTGAAGAAGTTTCTCAATATATGCATCTTGAAAAAATGCTGAGAAATTTTAATTTCATGACCCATGGGTGTGAGAGGAGGATCAGGGATCAGTACAATTCTAGAAAAAGTATTATGATCTATGATTTATGGAAATGAAAGTGTAGAAGGGTGTAGAAGGGTGAATAACAAGATTATGCGATAGAAACATTCTGGCAATGTCAGAATTTATTTTTGATTGAGCAATAAATTTAGAGTACGTGAGTTTGATTGGATGATAGATACAAAGAAGAATATCAAAGTTTTCATCCTTTGGTTTTGGAGGAGATTTTGGAGGAGTTGAAGGCTTTCTCCATTATGGATGAATTGAAGGTGTATTCCATTCTGGAGGAATTTAATATTTAACAATAGATCTGTTTGGATTTAAAAGATACTTCTTTGGATAATTGGGTAAAGGTAAAATGGGAATGAATTTTGAAAATACTAAAGCAGGCTATGCGCGCACGTGTGTATGGGGGGGGGGTGTTGAATGATGACTTCAGATTATTCAGCCTGAGGTTGGACAATTTCGGGAGTTGGATTGTGTGTGTGTGTGTGTGTGATGGAAAATGATGAATGTGTAGGAAATTGAATGGGTGAAAGGGATTTTAATGATGTTGGGAGAAAGTGGATAATGTGGTGAATGTTGGGTTTGAGGATGGGTTTTGATAGTTTCAATTTTAGCACTCAATGCATCTAGTTTGTGAGCTAGTGATTCCCAAATTGGATCCATCTTTTGGTTAAGAGATGAATTTTATGTTTCAAGATTGTTTATTCATGTAAGGATGGGTAATAGGTGGGCATAAAGAGTAGAATCAGGGTTTTGTGGAGCTGGTGGAACTAAATAGGTTTGTTGTTGAGGTGGAGGAATGGAGGATTGAGGTTGAGTTTGAGTAGGTCTTGAGGGCACTACTGCTATACTCTCTTCTCAATCCTCTATTTCTGTCTCTCCCTCTTTCTTTCTGTGGCTTCTTCTCTTGTTGCTTCTTCCACACTATCTTGCCTGTCTCTTCTTTCTTCTCCAATTTCTGTTCTCTTCACTTGTTCTTCTTTTCTTGGCTTCTGGGAGATCCAACCTTGTGGAGTCAACTTGAAGCCATTTCTCTTCAAAGTATCTTTATCGATTGCTTTTCTTACCATGTAATCTTCTCCATCTTCCTTAGAGAGATCAATATTAGTTATCCTCATGAATTTGCTCATAATCATCCCATAAGGTAGATATTACTTGGTAGATGTCTTCACCAAGTATAGTTGATCAACTATAATTTGAGCCAGATCTATCCTCTTCTTGTGCTTCATTGCCCACAAGATCTTGGCTTCCTTTTAAAAGATCTGATTAGTATGTCCTATCTTGGAATATATGTTATTGAAAATCAACATATGAGCCAGCTTGAGATCTAAATTTATATGGGTGACATGTAGATAAGTCACATTCTCCTTAATTTGTACTTCAGTCAAATCTGAAAATAGTCTTGTTCTATTAGATGGCCAATCTATTTCTTATTGTTCTACCTCATGAATATTAAATGTACTTCTTATATTCTCTGGAGATAGATCTATTTCAGTCCATCAATCCATGACTTCCTAGTATTGTAGTTGAAGTTGGCAACTAGGGCTTGAATTATTTTGGTATAGGATTTATCCTTATAAAACTTTTCCATCCTTGGAACTTAATCTAGTTTGTCACCTTTAAATTTAGGTTATTTTATCCAAATGCCTAAAATTCAAAGACTCTTTCTTTAAATCTTTCTTCCTTTGAAATATTTAATGAATTTACTATGGCAGAAGAATTGCTATTGAAGATTACCTAAAGAACGTAGTCTTTTGTTCTTCTTCTTTTCCTTGGAGTTTCTTCTTTTGTCATCTCTCTTCTCCTTTCTTCAGAAACTGAAGATGACATCTCTGCTTGGTTACTAACCCTTTTTGTCCTTGCCATTTGTAGCAATATATGGAGTTTTTTGCTTAGGGTTTTGATTAAGGGAGTTTTTAGAGATTTTAGAGATGAAAAATCTTTGGGATGAATCGAAATGGGAGGAGGTTGATGGAGAGATTTTGAATCGCCACTTTGAAGAAGGTGCTCAGAGTTTTGAAATAGGAATGTAGAGGCTCTGAAGTTAGGATTTTTGAAGGGGACAGAACTTCTGATGTAGTGTATTAGAAGTTCTATGCGACATAGAATCTAAACAGAGCTTCTTAGGTAATGACCTCAGAAGTTCTGATGCAGAAGTGATTTTGAGGTGCAAAAGTTTCTATGTGAAACAGAAGTTCAACAGAATTCCATGTTAATGACTTTAGAAGTTCTGAGAAAAATATGCAGAAGTGGTTTTGAAGGACAAAAGTTTTGGGCAAATAGGCTCATGAGTCAAAAGTTCTAAGGAAGTATCATAGAACTTCTGTGTTAAGTGAAAGTAATTCTGAGATTATGTCAGAACTTCTGTGTGATTTCTGATGAAGTTTGAGTGTTTTGACAAAATTTGTGAGTTACTTCTGAGTTATTCTGAGTAATATAACAGAGTTTCTAAGTTATTTCTGAAGCATTTTAAATGAAGTTCAAAGATTCTGAATTACTTCTGATATACTTCTGAAGTAATTTATTTAACATTTGTGAATGTTTGTAGGTAATTAAAAGTTAGGATTAAACATGTAGTTCATGCGCATGGATCAAGTACACCAATTTCTCTTCTAATTTTATAGAATCTATCTTCTGGAAGAGGTTTTATAAAAATGTCCACTAATTGATTTTCAGTTGGTACATATTCTAAACAGATATCATGGTTTTGTACACAGTCTCTAATGAAGTAAAGTCTGACTTCTATGTGTTTTGTTCTAGATTATAATATTGGATTTTTTATTAGATTTATTGCACTAGTATTGTCACATCTAATAGGAGTATCAACATATTTTAACCCATAATTATTCAATTGTTGTTTCATCTATAAAATTTGTGCACAACAACTATCTACAGCTACATACGCAGTTGATAAAGCTACAAATGTTTGTTTCTTGGATAACCATGACATGATCATACTTCCTAGAAACTGACATGTTCCAAAGGTACTTTTTATCTACTTTGTATCCTGCAAAATCTTAGTTAGAGTACCCAATTAATTCAAAGTTTGAACCTTTCGGATACCATAGTCCAAGATTTGGGGTATCTAAAAGGTATCTAAATATTCTTTTAATAACAATTAGATGTGATTTTTTAGGATTTGACTGGAATCGTGCACACATATAAACACTAAACATAATATCTAGTCTACTTGCGGTTAAATATAAAAGAGATCCTATCATGCTTCTATATAATTTCTGATAAATAGATTTATGATTTTCATCCTTATCCATTCTAATGGTTGTGCTCATTGGTGTGGCTAATGGTTTTCCTTCTTCCAAATCAAATTTCTTGACTAGTTCTTTGATGTATTTTGCTTAATGAATAAAGATTCTTTCCTTCATCTATTTTATTCAAAGTCCTAGAAAGAAGTTCATCTCACCCATTAAACTCATTTCAAAATCTCCTTGCATTACTTTACAGAAGTCTTAACATAATTTGTCATTAATTGCACCAAATATAATATCATCCACATAAATTTGAACAATTAGCATATTTCATCTGTCATGCTTAATAAAGAGTGTGGTGTCTACTTTACCTCTTGTAAATCCTTTTTTATTAAGAATTTATTAATCTCTCATACCATACTCTAGGAGCTTATTTTAATCCATAGAGAGCTTTCTTGAGTTTGAAAATGTGGTTTGAATCATAAGGATCTTCAAACCCAGGAGGTTGATGTATATAAACTTCTTCATTTATGAAGCCATTTACAAATGCACTTTTAACATCCATTTGATAAACTTGGAAATTCATGAAAGATGCAAATGCTAGTAACATTCTAATAGCTTCAATTCTGGCAACAGGAGCTTATGATTCTTCAAAGTCTATTCCTTTCTCTTGATAGTATCCTTTTGCTACTAATCTTGCTTTATTTCTTATCATTATACCAAATTCATCTAATTTATTTCTAAAAACCCATTTGATTCCTATAATAGATTGATGGTTGGGCCTTGGAACAAATGTCCATACATTATTACGTTTGAATTGATCCAACTCTTCTTACATAGCTATAATCCAATTTTTATCTTCTAATGCTTGAGCTTGGTTCTAGCTGAGAAATAAAAGCTAAATTACCACATATTTGATGATATGAAGATCTAGTTCTCACTTTATTATAGATATCACCAATTACTTGGTTTTCAAGATCAAGCATGAATCTTTGATCTTTTGGAAGAGAATTGTTACCTTCATTATTTACCTCATTGACGGATGGTCCATCATCCGGTTCTTCTCCATCTTTATGTGTTTTTTATTGCGAAGAATGTTTATCTTCATCTTGTATTTTTATTTTCTTCATAGAAGTTGTGAGTTCTCCTATCCCCTAACAAAATCACTTATCTTTCTAGAGTGGTTAGTACTTTTATCAAATTTTACATAAATGGATTCCTCTACAGTTTTATTTTTCAAATTGTAGACACTAAATACTTTGCTAATGAATGCCTGTGGTGTTGAAATTTGGGGAAAATTTTTTGTATTTAAGTAAAGTGAGGAATTGAGGTGATACATAGTGTTTTATAAAGAAATTCTATGGAAGACTAATTGGAGTGATATGAACCCAAGTAATGATTTTGAGTAAAGTCATGTATATGACTTGAATGACTAATGTAGCATGATTATCATGTATAATGTGATATATGTGAGATATTGAATTGAAATTTTGAGATAGTTTTGAAATTTTGAACTATTGAGTTAAATGTTTAGGTAAAAAGAACTCACCAGGTGATTTTCATAAAATCACAAAAATTTCAATGAATGAATAACCTTTGACGATGTTTAAGGTGTTTGAAACATGCTTATATGGATATTAGTAGAGCTTGGTCCATGACTTTTACAAAATTCATCATTCTGAACTATGTAAATACATTTAGAAGAAAAAAAAACTCAAGTGATGAGCAATAACAAATCACAAATCAGTAGGAGGTTGATAGGAAACATTACCTACTCTTACATCCTCTTCATTTTCAGAACTCTGTATGTCTTTACAATTTGTGTCATCCTCTTGATCTTTCAAATTGAGCTTCTTCATACTTGTTGCAGCTTCATTTGCATCACTATCACCCTCCCTTCTTGAGGTTATATATTTGCTTCATCAAATTTAACATGTATGGACTCTTTTACAACCTATGTTTTCTTAATATAGACTCTAAATGCTCTACTGTTGGAAGAGTAACCAAGAAAGATAGCTTTATCACTCTTTGGATCAAACTTTCTAAGGTTATCTTTTCTATTATTCAGCACATAGCATAAGCATCCAAAGGGATGGAAATATGAGATGTTTGGAAGAAAAAAAAACTCAAGTGATGAAATTGGGTAAATGAATATTTATGACATATATGAATGGCCAAAAATAATCATTATATGTATTATAATATGTATGAAATATTAGTTTGAGTATTGGATGCTATTTGGAATGAAAGTGGCCTTTAAAGTTAAGTATGACAGAAAAAGGTCAGTAAAAACAACTGAATAGGTGATTCTTGGCAATTGACCTCGAATGACATGAAAAATAGCATGAACATATTTTTTCTCATGTATGTGATGTGTGGGAAGTGATTTTTATGATGTTTGAAGTATTTTATGTGAAATGGGATCATTGATGGTTTGTACAAGTACAAATTCGAATTTAAACAGTTCCTTGTAATGAATGGGTTATTGCTTGAGCTTGGGGGAAGAATTAATTTCTTAAATGAGTATTTGAGGATGATTATGCATGAAATTAATGGAAAATATAATGATTGATATTCTAAGAATGAAATATTAGAGAAAAAGTGAAAACTTTGGAGGAAAACTAAAGAAGCACAAGTGTATATTATAAAAATGCTGAATTTGAAAAAGAAGTCATTGTGATTGATTTTTAAAATGGATATGGAACTAATTTATAATAGTTTTTACATAAAAGTTATATATCATGAGATTATCTTTCTAATGAATTAATAATCACCTGATTCCAATATCATAGAGGAAGTTATAGTTAATATACTGAAATTGTCCTAGATGACTGAAAATTAACAAGATGAACGAATAGGGTCACTTTATCCAAATTTTTAACTTGCTTGGGGGTTGATTTGGAAAACGTTGTTAACATAAAAGTTGTATCCCTTGAAGTTATATTTCCAATGCATAAAAAATTAGTTAATTTAGATATCTTATGTATGAGTTATGAGCAAATTACTAACATTATATTGAGACAGAATTTCCATTCTGCAGCCTGGCTTCAAAAAACCATTTTTGGGCATCCAGCAAGACCATGCCGGGGCACAACTTTCCCATGCCATGGAATGGCTTTCAAAGTGAATTTCTGGCTTGTACAACAAGTCCTTGCCATGGCATGATTTTTCCCTATCGTGGCATGGCTTTAGCTAGGCCTATCTTTCCCTATCTAGCAAGTCCATGCCACGACATGGCTTTTCCCTGCCGCATCAGAGCATTGAAAAAATACAACTTTTTAACCCCCAAACCCATTTTGTTTCATTATTTTCCATTCTGTTTCTTCTTCCATTCCTCAAACTAATGCTCTAGACCTCATTTAGCATGATTCCACCATGATTTAGGTAGAGGATTCCTATTTTAAGTAAGAATTCATTATTTTTTGATAGAGATGATTAAACCCAACTGTTAGGTTCATGGATTGGTGAAGAAGACATTGTTTGGTGTATTTGATGGAGACTCCTTAGAGTATGGAGCTTGGATTTTAGCATGGAGATGAAAACCATGCATGGAATTGAAGGTAAGCCCCTTAATTTTAGTTCAAATTGACGTTTTAGCCTTGCTAGGGTTTTCACCAATCTGCGAATAGTAATTGTTTGGGGAAAATGATGGAGTTGTGTTATTAAGACGCAGGGGAAATGATTTATTCATGCTTAATAAGGTTTTGGGACTTAATTGAGCAAAAAAAATCATGATTTTTTAAGCTAGGGTTTTGCAAGAAACGTGAATGATATGAACAATGGATGAAATCATAGGGGAAATGATTAAATGGTTGGTTGTAGTGTTTTTGAGGTGAATTAAGTATAATAAATTCCAATTTCTTGCTATTATTCATAATTTACATGAATTACAAGATGGGGATTTTATGTACTGAATGTATAAGCAGTTAATTGAGTAAGGTAATGATCTAGTTAGCTTGTTTATATGATCAATTAGATGATGATCATGTTGTATGATTCGTATGTATGATCGGAAAGAAGATTCTCTTAAATATTTATGGAATTTCTATAAAGTAAATGATGTAAATGAACTATTTGATGAATTACTTATATGCTTAATGAATTACATAAGATGAGTATTGAGTGTAACCCTAAAAACCTAATAGAATGAGATAAAAGATTGTTATTTTCGAGTGTAATTCATTGTTAATGTACTTGTGATTATACTAAAAGTGACAAATATGAATTAGTTAACATTGCTTTTATAAGTAAAGGACATTGTTATATAAAAACTAGATGATTCTTGTGTAGGGCCAAGTGTGCATGAATGGGAAGTTATGGAGCATGAGATGCTAAGAAATTGATGAGGATTGGTGAACTAGCACTTCATGCCCGTAAGTAGACTTTGTTTTCTTATGTGCATGTGTGATTGTACGACATGATGGGGATATAGATTATCCCATTTGTTTGTAATTGTGGGTTGTATGCTTTGGTTGGGGATATTGAATATCGAATAGAATTGTGTTAAAATGTATATTTATGTTCTATAACTATGTTTGTAATTTCAGATGTTTGAATATGAGGATATGGATAT
>JAYJMB010006534.1:0-10965 GCA_036873735.1 Pouteria campechiana | reverse complement strand
TATTTCAGCTACATTTTCAGCAAGCCTGCCATTTACTACTATAGCCATTTAAATCATAATTAATGGGGATTTTACTTACTAAAAGTCAAATTCCATAAATTAATTATAGGAACAAGAAACCAACTTACTAGAAGTTAAAATTAAATGTATGGATATCCATGTTCATACAGCTGTAGGTTAATTGCCTTACATGCTATTGGAGTAAATTTTCATTGAAATGTTCTGCAATCAGTTTCGGAAGTGCTAGCTACAATAGCAGAGGTCAGAAACTACTGAATGCTTACAAGCAGTGTTATCAGAACCGGACCGGTCTGGTCTAGTCCAGTTCAGTCCGTATATAATTTTTAAATTTATTATTAATAATAAATAATAGATAAAATTAAATTAATAAAGTATTATATAAAAGATCTATATATTTAGATTAATATTTATAGCTTAAAATTTTCAAGATCATACTCTATTTTTTTTAAAAAAAGTAAAAAACTGGTTCAATTTGTCAAAGGACTGTCAACTGATCAAGTTTATAGCATGTTATGCCATCAAGTTTATAGCATGTTGTATTCAATAAAATAAATAATATGAAAAAGGAGTGACTAAATCTTCTTTCATAAACATTGGGTATTTATATCAAGCACTTTCTAATGATTTAAAATTGTCAAGCTATGTTTACGCAACTAAAGCTAAAATATTAAAATAATGGGTAAAAGACTGGATGAACTTTTTAAACCTTTGTCTAAATACTTACAAGTATTGTTTAAAATAATATATGAAAGCATTTAGATAAATTTTAAAAATATATAGTAAAAATTCAATTGAGCTAATAAATATAAGAATTAAAAATAAATAAATTTTAAAATTAGTAAAAAATAATTAAATTATTTATAATTTTATTCAAAATTCTATTTTATCTTTTTTAGTTAATAGTTGTTGATATTAGTTCTATAATATTTACTTAAGAAGGTGGGAAATTTATATAAAAAATGATAAAATATTGATGGTGGCAATAATTTAGTGTGTTAGTTGTTTTGAGTTTTGCATTATTTATGCAGACAGTGTGAAAATACAAAAAATTTAACAAGCTAAAATGCACTTCATTCCATGCCTACAGCTTATCTTTGAAATTGGGTTTGTCTACTTTTTTCATATATTAGCTCTATCATGCACAATTTATTTTTCACAATTGTTTGTTTTAAGCAAATAAACTAAAAGGCAAGGAAAAAAAAAGAAGGAAAAAGCTAAATCAAAGAGGGCCTGAATCAAGCTAGTTGTATCTAACTCTTTTATAAAAATATCAGTAACCCAATCCTCGCTCTTTTGTTATTCATGGAATACCTAGTTGCTTGGACGTCATCTCTTAGATGCATACAAAATGACACTGATTTCTTGGTCTTTTGTTGAAGATGCCATAAAAAGTACACGAGTTTTATGAACAGCTGGATCACCAAATATTCCGCATGGATTAATTATCTTGCTATATATATATATATATAATCCGGCATAGATCATGCATGGGTAATACTACAAAAGAAGAGTTTCAATAGGAGTTAAACCCCAGAATAATTAACTATATATCCATAGCCTGTAGTTTATCCTTATCAGAAAAGTGTGATTCAACGTGGCTGTGCCCGTGAAGTGACAAGGAAGATGGGGCCAGTCATTAATATATATTCCATCCACTTGTGGTGGACAAACATACGTACACATATGTGGTATAAAGGAAATGGGGTCTCTTTCCAGCCATGTCGCCATCACATTTTTGTGATGTGCATTCCTCACCGTAGGTAACAAGTCATGATCATCATGCGACGAGAGATATTCCTAGACAGGCTAGTTTTGCAGATGATTTGACAGGAGAACGGAAGACCATCCATCCGATTCATTTATATTGAACGGTTCAGATTTCGTAAGCTGTGATTTAGAAATAACTGTGACAAATACAAGTGATTGGAAATCTAGCGATATTTACCATCAAATAATCATCCAGCCATCCATTTTAAGTCCATTGAATCCGAAAGTTAAAATTCTATGCTTGTCTATGCTCATCCTTGGGAATGGCTGGGTAAGTAAGATCCAGATCCCGCATAATAGACTTGAATTGCATGATATAGCTATAGCAGCTCAATTAAATCATATAGAATTTTTTTAAATACCATTTAATTTTTATCTCCTCTAAAACAAGGATGAGTTGTCATTTACGTAAATGGCTGTGATTCAAAGGAATGTGGCCATGAGGACCACATGCCGCCGACAGAGCCTATCGTTTGCCCGAAGCTGACGACAATTCATGCATGGCTTGCAAAGTTTAAACACGTGTATGCTACACAAGAAATTGCAAAGCTTCTAACTTTGAAACCTTTTTTATTTGAATTCTTTTGAAAGAGCGGAAAAGTTCCCTTTTCCACTCCATTTAATATTAAATAACATTTTAATAACTTAACAACCATATTTTTATTTTATTTTATAATCCTTACATACACACATATATATATATATATATATTCTATCATTAGCCTTTTTTATTTTAAAAATATATTTATTTTTATCTTTATTAACTTTATTTTTAATCATTATCCTGCCTTATTATATTCTTTTCTTTTCTTGCCCTTATAAATTCCTTTTCCCCTACTTTTTTCCACCGTACCCTTTTACATTCATCCAAACTCACCATAAAATTTCTTTTCCAAGGAAGTGGATAGATCATCTTGTAAATATTTTTTACCAAAACTGAGACTTGCAATCCCCCACATCCATGGATTGAAAACTTTCACCTTTGTCGTATATTAAACAGAAAATTGGGGGAACCCAAATAATGTTAGCTGGTCGGGTTGACAAAATGGAATTTTGGACACAGCAAAGTCAAGAAACCAACAAAAATTCCTTATTATCAATTTGTCACATTGAGAAAATGAGACTTGATAGATTTTGAACTTCTAATTCAAGGAAGCTTCTTTGTTTATGTCTTTAATTGGATATTTTGGAACTTGCATTTGTTGTGGATGTCGTAACATGATGACATGAACGAGTTTTTATTAATCAAGAAACTTAAATGATTTTGATTTGGACGTTTAATTTAGTGATAGCAATTTGGACGTTTTGATTTGACTTATGGCCCCTGAAAGCGTGACATCCATCAATCTCGCCCCAAATCAAAGTCAAAAAGCTGCGGAGTGTGCAATCATATCCGCGTGATTTTTGGCCTCCGCGGTGTCAAACGGTTTCCTTCGAACGTCATTTTAGCATGTCCACGGTGTAGAATGAGTTTCTTCCTTTTTAACACCTTTTTCCATTCTATTTAGGGTCCCTTCTTGGGAATGGAAAATAAGCGAGAATAAAAAAACCCTAAAAGTTGACATAAATTTGAGGATATGATGCGATACAATTAGTTGGGATTGATGATTAGAAATAAAATAAATAAGGTTAAAGTAGATGAACTTTTTTGTACAAAAATATAAAAAATAATGATTAAAAATATATGTAATAATATAAAAAACTAGTAGTGTTAGATAGTTAAAATGTAAAATTATATTATAAGGGTAGGATAAAAACGCAACAAACTTTTCTATTCCTTTTTCTAAATGTGGCTTTAGTTTAATATAATATTCTGATTATTTAATAATTTTATATTTTTTATCATCATTAGTTGGATCTTTAACTATTACCATTATCTTCTCATTTAAAAGTTTATTTATTGTATATTTATTTGCTTTAATTTAATAATTCTCGATATCCTATATATCAATCGTTCTTTCTCTTTTTCTCTACTTTTTATATTCAATTTTTTATCCTTTTTGCATTTATCCAAATTGATCTTTAGAGTGTGTTTGATAATAAAGAGAGAGAAGAAAATCTTTTATACTTATTTTTCAAACCACTTTTAATTGTTATGATATGAAACTAATTCAACATGCCAAATTTAATTATTAATCTCTATCTTGCTACACCTTTTCCTTTCTTATTTCCTCTTATTTACATTGAATTATTGTTTTTCACTTTTTTTGCCTCTTTTCCTAGTTTTCAAATGGATAATACATGCCTACTTAAAGTAACCATGTGTGTCACTTTTATGATGTATGATAATTTTCATCTATTTCTAGGCTACCATGTGCTTTGCAAATTTAGCAAATTTTATTTACATATACAAAGTAAGATAATACACTCGGTAGAAAACCATGGGATGTTTTTCCAGATGGCTTAGTACTTGTTTGGGTTATCCCCAAATGAAATACTAATGTAGCTCTTGAGAAGATCTCGCCTAGAATAAAGGTCAGAGGACGCCTGGGGTGGTCCTAATATGAACACTCTAATGCTTAAGTCAGTAAACAAGACTCTTTTGGAAAGAATAAAATAGTAGTAAGAGCTTGTGTTTTGAGGGTACATACCTAAGTGTATTTATAGTTGAGTGTGAGTGCGCAGCTGGGGTATGCACATAACTTATATGCAAGAGGGAATGCAGAGTCATTCCCGAAGAAAGACTCTAAGGATATGTGTATCCATAGTCCTTTGATTATAGGACTGCGTAGAGGCGGTGAAATAGGCGTCCGGCCTATATTGGGATCCTACGTGGCTTGGTGCAACCTAGATAACTAGGTGCCTATGTTAAAGTTCCCTAACAATACTCATTCATAAGAACCACCAAATCCCTTGGGTGCCACATTATTCAATGAAAAATTGGGAAGGAAGGCATTGTGGGTTCACCGTTTATCTTATGTGTTTTATGTTGTTGCAGTGCTGATGGTATTGAGCAACTATTCAGAAAGTTGTGTCTTTATATCACAGATCACATGATGATCCTTAATTACATCTTTAAAAAAGAAAAAAAAATCTTTGATTAAAAGGGAAAGTATATATATATATATATAAAGAGAGAGAGAAATTAAAGGAAAATATAATTCTTTATTATTCTCTATAAATGATCATAAACTATATGAAGAAAAATTAAAAGTGTATGATCTTTCATTATTGACCTATGAAAGTTTGAAACCACATGATTCTTTATCATTTAAGCTTGTAAGAGAATTAAAAGCTAGGTGGTACTAAATTGTCTTGTCTTTGCTATTGAGTGTACAAAAGACTTGATACGAGTACCTCTCTCTATAACCATAAAAAACCTCAAAATAGCAGTTGATAACTCAGTCAAGGACTTTGCAGTTATCTAGTTTGTGATTGGCTCTCTCTATAACTGTGAGAAGCCTAGGAAGAGTAGTTCACAACCAAGTCAAGGACTATGTAGCTATCTAGTTTGTGATTGGCTTTCTTTACAATTGCAAGAAGCCTACAAAGAGTGGTTGACAACTAAGTCATGGACTATGCAATTGTGTAATTTATGATTGACTCTCCTAATAAAAATTAGAAGCCTAGGAAGAGTAATTGATATCTGAGTCACTAAGCAAGAAGATGAGCTATCTTAATTGCATCTTTTTATAACTAAGGAAATTCTAATGTAAGTATTTGATTACAGGGTCATTGACTTGGCTAGGTGAGTTATCTAGGTCACCTTCTTTGTTAGTTAACTTTCTCTCTAACCGAGAGCAATTGACATTGGGTCTTTGGTGAGTTGCTGATTCAAATTGATATATCAATATGATAGTTGCAAGTAGGACAAGATCTTGTTGGACTACTTTTTCGGTTTATTGTTATTGTCTTATGCACTACCATCTTGATACTACCATATATGGTTTATCAAAAAATGTGACAACTAGATGAGACTAGTTGTAGTATTATGATTACTATGTATGGATCATGGTAGATTGCCTCCAAGTATTGGATGAATTTGATCTAAAGAAATTGTAGAGCTTGATTTTTTTATAAACTCTTGGAACTATTATTAGCTAATTGAGTTCCAAATGGTCGAACTGCATCCATGGGGTAATTGAATTGGATCCATTGGTTCATTTGATGACTCTATTGCTATTGTGATAGATGAGTCCATTAAGTGGTGAAGTGCTTTTGGTTTTAAGAAGTTGAGACTAACTTAGGCTTTGTTTGCTCTCAAGCCAGCTCTTGACTCTCGATCTTCGTAAAGTAGAGGCAGGGAACAAACTTACTAGATCCAAATTCAATTCTTTGCAAGGAAATACCAGGTATTGGTCCTGAGGACCCCTTAAAACTGTAGGGCTGTATGGGAAAATTGGAATCCTAAAGGTATGGGGTAAACAAATGGGTTATGTAAGTGTGAAAATAAAAGCAATGGAAATATACAAGCACATAAAAATAAAAATACAACGATTATAGTGGTTCAGGTCCCCTTGACACATACTCCACTCTCCAAAGTTTTTCCAACCTTAAGTTTAACTATTAACTGTGGAATCAACCTCCTTTCATTTCCACGAGCTTACCAAGAACTCTTACAATTTGATATTTTCAAGAGCTCATGAATAACTCTTACAATGTAGGTTTTATGAGCTCATCAACAACTCATACAATCTAGTTTTACAAGCTAATCAGCAACTCCTCCAACCTAGTTTTCCAAAGAGTTAACCAAGAACTCTACAAATAAATGTGTATAGACAAAAATCTCTTTCTAGACTAATATGTACACACAGTTAAAGCTCAAATATAAAAGATAAAACATTAAGCTCATTGTGCTTTCTGAACTCCTCTGAAGTGTGAAGATGTAACTTGAAGCTCTATTGACGTTGTAGCTTGCTGGAGGGAATGCACCTTTAGGACTTTAAGCTTTTATGTTTTGATTCATGTTAAATCTTCCCAAAAGTCTTTTTCTTCTTAATAGGAACTTGTATTTATAAGTTCCCAAAATAATCTAGCCTTTGATCCTCAAATTTCCAATCGTTAGAAGGCATTTTCTCCATTTGTGCAAGTCTGCCTCGTTACGCCACGTCAAACCATTTGAAGTAGTTATTAGGTCCTGCAGGATGGCTTAACCTAAGAGGGAAAGGATGAACTGGGTTTATAAGAATTTATTGCTTAACCCTAATTTTTCCCTTTTCATGCTTTTGTGTTATGCAATATAAGATAAATAATAAAGCAATAAAGTCCAAGAAAAGTAAAGCAATCAAACACATACAAATAACATAATATTTTTTTATAGTGGTTTGAGTAATCTCCCTACTCTACTTTTCCAAGAGCATACTCTCCTTGTGCTTTGGGTTCTACTATATCACATGTAATGGAATACAATATGATTTTTCTGAGCTCACAAAAAACTCGATGGTTTCAAAGGTTACCACAAAACTTGATGGTTTTACTGAGCTCACCACCAACTCACTGGTTTCTAAGCTCACCAGTAAACTTATATTTTGGTTTTTCTGAATTCACCAGAAACTCATATAATGTGGTTTTCCTGAGCTCACCAGAAACTCATATAATGTGGTTTTCCTGAGCTCACCATAAACTCACTGGTTTTAAAGATTACCAACAAACTTAATGGTTTTACTAAGCTCACCACCAACTCATATAATGAGATTTTCCCAAGCTCACCATAAACTCATAGAAGATCTTCTGGTAATGTAAAGAAAATGACCGTTAAGATTTTCAAGTTGAAGCTCTTGAATGGATATATGAAAATATAAGCTCTTGGCCATAGGTGGAAGGATTTGTAGAAGATTTAGGCTCTTTGAAAAATGTTCCTTTACTACCTTTGAATCACCCAATTCATCTCCTTAGGTAGTTCTTCAGAAACTTAACCATTATAAAGGAATGGGTTGGATTGGATGTAGGAATGAAAGCAGCATTGAATGTAAAAGACTGTCGTGATTTCTCCCCATTTTGTTTCACTTTGCTACAACATCATTCTTTTATAGAAAGTAAGATAAGCTATTTGAAATGTTTTTTTATTTTAACTTATCACAGCTGAAAAGCCTGTAGTGCTGTTTGTTGCCAAAAATGATGACTGGACAATTTTGCACTCCGAAAGCACAAGCACATATGCCGTTTTGATGCTTTGGGTTAATTGCTATTCACATAACAATTGACATCGAGCAAGGACATGACTTTCAATTGTATGCATTCATTTGGGGTTAATCTCAGACAAACTCTCTCTTTGGTATTTGTCTGAAGTTAATAAGCTATTCGAACCATCACTTTGTCTCGAGTTAGTTTTGGACAAACTTTGTTCAGTTTTTCTCGATTAGAAAATGTTTCTTCATTTTGCTTTGTCTAGCTTCATCCCATTTAACTGAAGTAAGTTTTGGACAAACTCTCTAAACCATTACTTTGTCTAAAGCTCATCTTTGTCTTTTGCATTTGTTCGAGGCGACTATCTTGATACTTCGGATGAAGTTCTTTTTCTTTATTTGCATTTGTTTAAGCTTCCAGTGATTCAAATATAGTTCATATTTACTTCTTAGTTTCTTTTAGTTGAACGAAGTCTTCCTAGTTTATGACAGTGAAACAAGGCTTCTTTTACATTTGTCCGAATTCTTAGTGAAGATGCTTTTTCTGCTTAGTCTCGGATGAATTTTGGCTTAGTCATTCTGGATTATCTAAGGTTATATTCTCAGAAGAAGTTTTTGCCTTTTGACCTAGGATTTATTTTTGCCTTGCTTTGTATTTGTCTAAATAGATTTCTCTTTGGATATTATAGACAAAACAAATCTCCTTGTAGCTTGTCTCAAAGCCTCCATTTTCTTCTTTCTATTCTTCTGAGATGTAATCTTCAAGTTAATTATTCTGAAATGTAGTAGATGGTTGAGATAGTTGATTATAGTTCTGCACTTAGAAATTTTTGCACTTGTTACATAGTTAGCTTTGAGATATATCATTTTATCAAAATATATTTATCCTTATATAAGTTGCACATGTTGTGGATCAAGGATAACGAACATCTTCATTCAGGCAAATAAAATGATAACTCAATAAAGTGTAGTGCAAACATCATATTAAGATTAAATTCATCATTAAGATCATATGATTTAATGATTTAAGATTAAGTGTATCATGAATATATGCTTGTGTAATTTAAGTTCTCACAAACATGCATATGTTTCAAACATAGTTTTGAACGGCCTTATATATGTTGATCGCAGTTAAAGCATGGTATGGATCATAACATTTAATGTAAATAACTTATATATGCTTGCATAAATGATGGTCATGCATTTATTTCAAGGATAACAATTCTCAATTCAGATCACCATAAATCCTAAGATGAACTTGGATATTATCAAGAAACATTCTGATAACTTTCCTAAACAAGTTTTGTTATCATCAAAATCATATGTAACTATCCTAATAGTAGTAACTTCAGATGTTATCATAGCTTCAGACTATTTGAAGTGATATCTTCAGACAATCTAAAATCACACAGCTTGCATTCCTTGTGTCTAACTTGAATTGGTTTTGTCTTAAATACTTTAGCACGTCTAAACTTGACTTCACATCCAAACCTGGTTCCACAACATATAAAGCATAGTGTTATCCATCTGAAGCATATTTTGAAGCTTATTTGAAATCAAAAATCTCAATAGCAATATCATTAGTTTAATTCAAGTCATTAACAAGTTTCGTAAATCATCAAAACCAGACCCTTAGGGTCAGTATTCTCTCCCTTTTTTATGATGACAAAACTTGACAATTTCACTAATAAAATCGAGCTAATGAACTAATGAGAACTCCCCTTGAATAACTTATACAATAAGCATAAGAAAGTTCGATTCATTACAGCTCACTGTGCTAAGATTGGTCCACATATATATAACTTTTAAAAAGTTCAATTTCTCCTTCTTCTCCCTCTTTAAGTCATTTTCCCTCTAGTACAGTAAGACATAACACCAGGTAGCAAATCAATTTCACTCTCTTGCAAGTTAATGTTGAACCTTCTCTAAAGGGAAGGAAGTCAATAACTAGAGGAAGGACTTAGTTGTTATTTCAAGTTTGATGCTAATTGTTTGTTCTAAAATAGGAGGTATGACAAAGCATGAAACCAAGCAAGATTAGGAATTAAATAGATGTGTAAGTGCAGAAAGAGGATAGTATTGAAAGCACACAAGACAATAAAGCACATAAGGAATTATAGTAGCTTAGGCCAATTCAACACCTATTCTACTCTCTAAGGTATCCATAACCTTAAGTTCCACTATCCACTTGTGGAATCATACCTCTCTTAGTTTTACTAAAATCACCAAGAATTCTTATACCATCTGTTTTCCCCAAGTTTATCAAAAAACTTTTAAGACACACAATACTACCACACCCCTCCTTGGTAGTAAAAAACCTAAATAAAGAAAATGTAAGAGGTAATGTCTCTTGATAGGAAAAGATGTACAAGCTAAAAGCTCAAGGGTAGGGATTATTTAAGGAAGATGAAATGCATTCGACTCTTTAGTACTTGATTTGATATAGCTTGAAGTTCATTGAACATTGAGGCTTAATGGAGTGAATGCACTTGAAAGCTCATTGGGTCTATTATGAATACTTTCTTTTAGTTCATGGAACCCTTAAGAATCACTTTTTTTCTTCAATGAAACTTATATTGATTAGTTTTGGAGGTGTTTTTGATCATTTGGATAAAGACCATTAAAAACTAGTTGTTAGAATGACTCTTTAATTTTTGATCATTACAATGACAAAGCTCCATCATTGTCATCTCACTTCTGTCAAATTTCTTTGTTAGCATTAATGAGCCCAAAGAGTTCCGTGGTCTTCCTTTGTAGCTTCCTTTATAGAATAGGACTGTTGCATAGATCTCAATATACCTTTATCAACTCCTTTATAGACATTGCATGATTCCTCTATCGATAATTCAAAATCATGCATGTGGACAGAGATTATGACAGACCTTTGTCACCATAGATGCTTTGTCTATGGATATTGCTTGACCCCTTTATCAACATCACTTGAAACACCCAACTAGGCAGCAAGTGTGACAAACTTCTGTTACCTTGGGCACTTTGTTACCCCCTACTGTAATGCTTTGATACCACTTGTTAAGTACAAAATGAGGGTTATATAGTCAAATAGTGTTTGAGACGTGCCGCTGATGGGGCGCGCTCAAGAAGTCAGATCAGG
>JAYJMB010006533.1:0-10966 GCA_036873735.1 Pouteria campechiana | reverse complement strand
CACCCTGGAGGTGGAAAAATCATGGTATTATCATGTGGATTTATGGTGTAAAGTGGAGTAACGACCCCAGGAGGGCGAGGCGTTACACAAAGCAACCATTAGCCCCTTCCACTTGTAAGAAAACGACGCTGCCTCCATTTCCCACCATCCAAATCTGAAAAACCCAAGCCAAGAGACATGCTTAAGTGGTAATCTACCTAGAAAAAGAAATTCTTAGGTTCAAATGGTATGAATTTGGGCTAAACAAGATAGGTTCCAAAGCTAGGGTAAGAAGAAGAAGAAACGGGATGAAATAAATGAAAAATGGGAAGGGGTTTTGAGCTTAAAAAGTTAGATTTTTTGGGTACTCTGATGCATTACAGAACCTGTGTTACAACATAGAAAACTTGTGTTGCAACATAGACTTTACTGACTACTTAGTCTCACGATAAAAAAAAACCTATGTTAGGACATTGAGTTCCTATGTCGCGACATTAACCTACTATCCCAATACACTGCTAATAATTTGGGCATAACATTTTCATATGATGTCCAAATGCCCTAAATTTTGAGGCATTGGAAAGATAATTTCAAGGGATAGAACTATACTACAAGCAACCTTTTTGAAATCATCCGCCAAATATGTCAAAAAGTCTAATAAATGTGACCCATAACATCATCTTATTATTTTTCTATCATTTGGAACAGCTTCAGTATACTAGTCATAAAATCCTCAAATGACATTGGAATTGAATGATTTTTCTTCCATTGGATAAATAATATCATGATCTAAGACTTATATGTTGAATACATTTTCTAATTAGTCCATTATCAATGTCAAAAATCGATCACAATGAACGTACTTCTCAAATTCAATATAAATTATCATTTTTCCCAAAAATCTCTAATTTACAAAAATGCTAGCTTATACAAAAATTCAAATTCAACTGAAGAAGAGTGACTTACCAAGATATTCATACATGGCATTATCCCATAAACATGCTTCAAAGCCCAAATTTTGAAGTAACTTCCTTCAATCACCAAAATGCGAATCTTCTTCCATTTCCCGCCGTCCAAATTCCAAAAACCCAAGTCAAGAGGTATGCTGGGTTGCTTAACCACCATAATCCATATATTTACTAACAAAATTGGTGACAAATGGGGTATAATGGCATTGGGAAAGGAAGAATAGGGTTAAGAGAGAAAACGGGATGGAATGGAATGAGTTGGGGCTTAAAACGTTAAAATTTTTTGGTACTTTGGCGTGTCAGCGGACTCTTCTCGCGGCAAGGGAAAGTCTTATTATGGTAAGGTCTTACTGGATGGCCAAAAATGTGATTTTTGGAGGTCTTGACATGGTAAAAAACCACCTTACTATAGAAAAAAATGACCTTGCCGTAGAGGTGTCGTTGTTTGCCCAAAACTGGATTTTCCAGGAGCTTATCGCAGTAGAAAAACTCATTGTCATGGCAAGATCTTGCTATCCAACATTGTGTTACTATTTTGAGCATAACTTTCACATAAGATGTCCAAATGAGATGATTTTAAGGCATTGAAAAGATAGCTTCAAGGACTAAACTTTATGTTAACAAATGGTTCCAAATCAACCCACAAAAATGTCAAAATGTTACATAAATTTGACCCATCTCATTCATCTTGTTATTTTTTAGTCATTTGGAACAACTTCAGTATATTATTCATAGTTTTCTCATATAGTATCACAATTGAGTGAGTTTTCTTCCATTGGACAGGTAATTTTATATTCTACAATTTTTATGTTGAAAAATATTTCAAATTAGTCCATTATCCATGTCCAAATTCAATCACAATGACCCCTTCTTCAAATTTAACATTTTCACTTATGAAAATTCACCATAGCCCCATTTTCACATGAAACATTTCAAATCTTCCAGTAACACTTCACACACATCAGCTATCGTAAATTTGACATGTTTAAGCTATTCACCACTTTATTGGGGTCAATTGCAAAAAATCACCGATTTAGTTCTTTTTACCGATCATTTTCATATATAAACAACTCTATAGGCCATTTCATTCCAAATTGTATCCAATGCTCAAACCAATGTCCCAAACACATTACAACAAATATAGTAACTATATTAGGCCACTCACATTGATCATCAACATGATTTTCCCCAAATTCACAAATTTAGTTCTTTGTCTTCTTATAGCCGTTATATAATATAAATTATGAAATTTATGAAATTCAAGCATTGAACTCTATTCATGTCCACATAAGCAATTTTCAATCACCTCAACCATCATATAAGGCTATTCATATATGTCATAAACATTATTTTGCTCAATTTCACTACTTAGGTTCTTTTCTTCTCATTAACTTTGTATAGCTCCAATAGTGAAATTTATCAAATTTATAAGGTAAACCCTACCCATTTCCACATGAGTAGATTTCAAACACCATAGGTGTTACATTCTTCCCTCCTTACAAAAAGTTTCATCCCCAAAACTTTCGAAAGCAAGTAATTTTCTTTATTACCATCTCAATATACAATTTAGATAGACTTGCAAATCCTTATTCATAGGATACTCCACTCAAGTTATGACTTCCTTTTCATATAATCTGATCATAATAACATATACCCAATGCACTGTCCAATGGACTCAAGTGCTAATTCAGTCAGGTTAACACTAACAGTATCACCACACCAAATTGTAGCATAATATCGAATTATACTTCAAGAAAACTAATCAATTACTATCCTTTTTCCACCACACTTCTCAGTGCCACTCTCATGATATTATACAAATCCCAATATCACTATAGTTGTGATCATTGTGCTCAATTGCTCATAATTCATTCCATGTTTACATTACATTATACTTTTCTTCCAATGATTAAAATACTCATAATCATATGGTCATAACACATTGTATTTAATCCTCAACTAATATCTCAACAATTACCATAACTATGGTAACAAAGATGAGTACTGTCTCATCCTTAAGTTCTACATTCTTACTTCCTATTCATATGGTAATAAAAAAATTCTTCATTTCCAATCACAATACCCAATCAATCATCAAAATTTGCCTACCATACAAATTAGATACAATTTTTAATCAAGTGGACTCAGCTATAACTAAGTGGATGAAACCACAAATCAAGTAAATTCAACTATAAATAAGATGAATTCAAAATGCACAATTTTCATCCTCGACCAGGTGCCAATGCCCGTAGGGCTCCAATCCTCGTCAAGGTTCGTACATCCACATGAACCATACATATATCACTAGAAATGCCAAAATGCTAGAATGCAAATAATTTTTATTAATGTGCCACTAATTCCATCAATACCAAAGATGTTACAACTGTCACAAATGCCAAAAATGATGCATATGCCACATCAACATCACAAATGTCATAAATGCCAAAAGGCATCAAATGCCAAAATTGTAATGCATGTGCCACCTCGATATCACAAATGCGCATGTGCCACCTCAATATTACAAATGTGCATGTGCCACCTCGAAATCACAAATGTACATGTGCCACCATATGACCACCCTGGCAGTCGTCACCCCGAGGGTTTTGAGTCATTCTATAATGGGACAGGTCAGGTGGCCCTTTATCAAATTGTGTCAGCCCAAGGAATTATAAAACAAAACCAAAGGAGTCATCTTAACAACTCAAACCTAAATTATATATAAATCATATTTTGGCAGGCATCCAAACCTCAAATCCATCTCAACCATATTCCAAGGGCATTCAAATCAAAGCCTCAATCAAATAACCAAATGTCCAAATATTAATTACAAGTTCAAGTATCCAAATCTCAATCAATAATTAGGCCTAGGACATAACCAAACCCAGACATATCCAATCTCCAATTCTCATGCCTAACCTCCAATTCTCAACCACAATTAAACTCAATTACATATACTTGATACTGATACCCAAATTTGAAGTTTCAATCAAAACCCAATTCAGTTTCATACATGGATTTCCATCACATCATTAGTATCTTGTCTCAAGGCAACATTAACAATCTCCATTTCAAATATCAAATATACTAAACTTTTGTTCTATCAATTATGTCAATCTAAAACTCAAACATGTAGCATGAATTCTTTGTCAATCCTTTGGAGGGGAGGGGACAAACACAGAATTTCATAAATCATATAATCAATCAATACAAATGAATTCGACAATAATGAAATTTAGTGTCAAATAATACAATGATGACATAGATATCCATCCATTCAAATTAACATATTCATAAATGAAATTATTCAATCATATTGGTGAACATACCATCCATCACAACCAAATTTATCAAAGAACAAAAGAGCACATATTTCACCAAAACAAATACATTAGCATAGCAAAACAATTACATTATCATAGCAGGTCATATCTAATCAAAATAATCGCTTAACCAATTAAGTTCACCCAACTATTTAACCAAAGGAATCCCATGATTCCATCACAATTCAATTATAAACATCAAACTGAATTCAATTTCTAACACTTATTCACAAAACTTTGTAATCTCATCATTGTCATTTCACCTATACCATAAAACAAATACATTATCATTCAAACAAGGTTCATATAAGCACTACCATATTTCCTTGTGCTATTCTAATCACAATATACATTTATCATCAATATGCATATCTATTTCAATCATACTTATACTATCATAGTACTTTCATAAGCATCTTATATTAACATTCACAATGCAATATTATACTGAATCATAAATACCATTCATATTTATTTCATAAATATATCATCCATTCGTATGCATATTAATTCACAATTGTCGTTTACTATCCTTTCTATTCCATGCTCATGCCTTCAATTTACCCAAAATTTAAAATTTTCCCATGGTCTCAATTCATAATCAACTTATCCTCAGGCAAGTCGATTCCTATCTCTGTTTGCCACCATGATTATAGCTTTTAGTGTTCTCATATAGATGAGCCAGACTTATCACATAGGTAATTCCTAGGATCTGATATCATTATATAACGCCCGCGAGGTGCGACCTACCCTTTTTCACATAAATTCACTAGGATTTCCCCACTTTTAGGGTGGGGTGCTCTATCCAAATTTTGGCAAAACCTATCCTGAACATATGGGTTTTCCACCTGTATAATATTTATTAAATAAAATAAAGCAATGATATTAATTCTAAAATGCCCATACTCCCACTGCCCAAGACCTGGGTGAATCATGATGGTACTCCACATCTTTCCAATTATACAATTTCATTTACAATATGTTAAATAATTCACTAAGATATGCCTTTACACCAATTCTACATCATTTGAGATCTCATGAATATAAAAATACAAATACACTTCAAATTTACAATACAAACTTATTACAACATAATAAAATTTATCTTTAAATTCCACTCACCAGTTCCAATCCACAGTTGGAATTCTTTACATGGCCTGCCAGCTAAAGAAGGCATGAGTCTGGGCAACTCAGTAAGTAGGCAAGTATAATAAAAATATTCAACAATTCAACTACATCCATCATGGGTTCTAACTCATGTCACATTAAAAAACAAAACAATATTCCTAAAATTTCATTCAGTTAATAATCATCATAGTATACACTCTTATATATTCTAAAACATTCATCCAACATAACAGAATGGAATATTCTCTATGCCCTCCTAGTTAGATATCCATACGCAAGAATAAAAAGCCTTAAAACATGGGATAATTCCTATCCCAAATAAACACAATTTCATATCATAAATGACAAATTGTCCTATTGATCCAAGGGATATTTGCTCTCCCTGCATTCATATAAGCATATAAGTCAAACAAACATCAAATGTAACAAACATGGGATATCCACTATACCCATCCAAAACACATATGCCCGGATACAAACAAATGGGTTATTACATAACCCCATTCACACATACATCCGATCAAACAAAAGGAGCCTACTTACTTGGCTAATGACTAATTCCCCACAATGCCATGAGCTCCACAGCTCCCAACCATATTCAATTTTCCCTATACACACAAATAGGTCATTCATTTACAAAGGCAACTTTGCTTAATTCACATCAAATCAATATAGAACAAATCCTAAATGCTTAGCCAGTCTAATTATGTACCGCAACCACATTCATTTTGTACAGGACATAATCAATATGTATTCAACCTGATACATAGTTAAATATCTTTAAAACAATCCAATAAAGTCTTTAATTCGGTTAATTTTTTGCTTACATTGCTCATACACAATTTTCTTCAATTATCCCAAACTAGGTCATAACTGAATATCCATTTTCACAAGCCCAAGTCATCCTATATAAATCCCAAAACATCATAACTTATAAATTATATATTTTTCCCATGGTTTACACAACAATCCATATCAAATTCCTCAGAAAAATCATTGTTCGCAAATAATATGAAACCCTAACAATGAAAATTTATGATTTTCATACTCAATTCGCTCCCAATACCTTATTAAGAATGCATTAAATGTTTTCCCCAAGATTCCACAATATAAATTATCATTTTCCCCAAAAATCTATGATTTACAAAAATGCTAACTTATACGAAAATCCAAATTCAATTGAAGAAGAGTGACTTACCAAGATATTCATACATGACATTATCCCATAAACATGCTTCCAAGCCCAAATTTCTAAGTAACTTCCTTTAATCACCAAAATCCAAATCTTCTTTCATTTTCCACTATCCAAATTTCAATAACCCAAGTCAAAAGGCATGCTAGGTTGCTTAACCACCTTAATCCCCATATTTACTAACAAAATTAGTGACAAATGGGGTATAACGGCATTGGGGAAGGAAGAACGGGGTTAAGAGAGAAAATGGGACAGAATGGAATGAAAATGAAATGAGTTGGGGCTTAAAAAGTTGAAATTTTTTCGTACTCCGATGTGTCTGCGGACTCTTGCCGCAGCAAGGTTTTGCTGGATGGCCAAAAATGTGATTTTTAGAGGTTTTACTATAGCAAAAAAACACCTTGCCACGATAGAAAATAATCTTGCTATGATAGAAAATGACCTTACTATGGCAAGGTGTCACTATTTTCCCAAAACTAGATTTTCTAGGAGCATGTTGCGGCAGAAAAACTCCCCGCTGTAGCAAGATCTTGTTGTCCAACATTGTCTTGCTGTTTTGAGCATAACTTTCACATAAGATGTCCAAATGACCTAATTTTTGAGGCATTGGAAAGATAGTTTCAAGGGCTACAATTTATGTTAATGATTGGCTCTAAATCAGCCCATAAGAAAGTACAAAATGTTACATAAAGTTGACCCATCTCATTCATCTTATTATTTTTTAGTCATTTGGAACAACTTCAGTGTATTATTCATAAATTTCTCATAAGGTATAAGAATTGAGTAATTTTCTTCCATTGGATAGATAATTTCATATTATATAACTTTTATGTTAAATACTTTTTCAAATTAGTCCATTATCAATGTCCAAATTTAACCACAATGACCCCATCTTCAAATTCAACATTTCAAATCTCCCAATAATCACTTCACACACATCAAATATAGGAAATGTGACATGCTTAAGCTATTCATCACTTCATTATGGGTCAATTGCTAAAAATCACTGATTCAATTCTTTTTACTAATCATTTTCATATAAAAACAACTCTATAGGCCATTTTCATTCCAAATTGCATCCAATGCTCAAACTAATGTCCCACACACATTACAATAAATATAGTAACTATATTAGGCCACTCACATTGATCATCAACATGATTTTTCCCAAACTCACCATTTCAGTTCTTTTTCTTCTTATAGTCATTATATAATTTAAATTTATGAAATTTATGAAATTCAAGCATCAAACTCTATTCATGTCCACATAAGCAATTTTCAATCACCTCAACCATCATATAAGGCTATTCACATATCTCATAAACATGCCTTTGCTCAATTTCACTACTTAGGTTCTTTTCTTCTCATTAGCTTTATATAGTGAGATTTATCAAATTTATCAGGTAAACTCTCCCCATTTCCACATGAGTAGATTTCAAACACCATAGGTGTTACATAAGTAATTTTTGTTAATGTCCCAAATTTATAATCAAATCAAAAATTATGGATTCATATCCATATAATACACCATGTAAGCTGTGACTTTCTTATCATATAACCTGAATATTTAGAAATTGTCCTTAACTAATAGAAAAAATTATGTGCATAATGCTTTATCTAAAAGACTAATTGATTTGACCTGCTTTACTTATCTCTTAAAATCTTGGAATGTGTTATAGTTTAATCACTGAGCATTTTCAGAATTTGATCCAAAGAGGGTTTAAATACCTTATTTATCTAGTCTATGAACAAAATAATCAAGTTCATACAAGATTAACTCTTTCCAATCATTATGGAAATAACTATATCCATGAGAACCATACCAGCTTCACTTATCAACATATATTCTGATAAACCATTTTCCAATTCATCTTTCATCATAATGATGACATAAATTGAATGTCATACAATTCTCCACAATTATAAAAGAATACATGTTCCCATTATACCTACACTATGATAATACAACTCATATCACAAATACTATGCAATCTCATTCCATATTACTATCCACATAGTTCCATCATCCATCCATTACCGAATTGATCTTATATGTGCAAATGAAACTACTATCATGTGACTAATACAAGCAATAACCAAAAATTTCTAACTAAGAGTCCATATCCAATGGACTCTACATCTCATACTTTCATTTGCCTGCTACCAACTAGTACCATGCTCGAGAGGTTATCAAACAAGTGGACTCAGCCATTATCAAGTGGACACAACATCACCAATTGTTACATATGCCATGAATGTCATGAATGCCATGAATGTTATGAATGTCATGAATGGAATGGATATCTCGAATGCCACACAAATGCCAAATGCCACCATATTGCCACCCAAGCAACCGTCACCTAGAGGTGTCGTGTTGTTTTCTAATTGGATAGGATGGGTGGCCCCCTATCAAGCTGTGTCAGTCCATAAGTCTAATAGTATAGGCAACATAGTCCATTTCTAGATGGATTCCATCAAAAACCAAAAACGCCATCCCAATAGGCACACAAACCTCAAATACACGGCGATCATATTCTAGCAGGCATCATTAGTACATATTAATTCGATTCCAAGAGGCATACTATTCCAAACATGCACCTCAGTCATGCATCCAAGCCTCAATCAAATCGTCAATTATCCAAGCCTTAATCAATTAACCAAATTTCCACTCCTCAATCAAATAGCCAAAGCCAATTTCACACACATACTACTCTAATAGACATCCAAAGTTAAGTTCAAACAAATGATATCAATTCCAAATTCAATTCCAATATCTAGATCCAAAGTCTAACATACATCTTATTCTTATTTCCAATCCAAATATGCTTCAAATTCTCAATCACTATTAAACCATGTCTCAATTTCTGATCAATTGGTTAAACTCAAATGCAAACCACATTAATTCATTAATGCAATGACCTAAGCTAATAACAACAATCAATATCAATTCCACGAGGGGATACGTAAATTCCTTTATCACAATTCACATCATTCTATCATATAACACAGTATCATCATAACACAGTAATTCCATAAATGGCTAGGTGAATAACCTCCGAAACAATTACTACTTTTATCCATCTAGCCCAATTTATAACATCAACACTTTACAATAGCCCAAATATTCAACCAATAGTATAACCACTATCCCTATCCAATCATTTATTCATTTTAATTTCTCACAAATAAAATTATTCACTAAAACATAACATAATTTCAATAAACATAATCCAATTCAACATTAGTGAAACCCAATGTCAACCAACATCATCATGGCTCACATAACTATTTATTCAACTCAACATGTCCACAAGCAAAATTATTTATTCACAAACTAAGTTTTTAATCAAAACTTCATCAAAGAATCCACAAAGTGTCTAACATATAATTCATTACAACATTTATTCAATTCTGAATTAAATCCATAATCCATCAAAATATAGATAAACATCTGGAAATCATATTGCATCATTCCATCTCAAGTTGAATTCATCAAATAAACCATAAGGGTTAATACAATTGATTCCATTACAATTCAATCTAATAAACAAAATTAAAACTAGTTCAATATCTAAACTAACCGTGCCATCACCACACTTCCCTATGCCACTTGAATCACAACTTATAGTTTTTGCCGATATAATTACTCATTTCAATCATGCTTATGCTATTACAATACTTCTATAGTTATTTCAAAATTCATCTTCTATGAATATCAAATTTCGTTCATACCAATTACCCATGATCATATCCCTACATAATTGTCATTTACTTGACCTTTATTTCCTTTCTCACGCCTTCCTATTACCCATAACTAATGTTCTCCCATGTTCTCAAATCATGATCAACTTATCCTTAGGCATGTCATTTCCTATCTCTATTTTTAATATCTCATAGCCATCATGATCTTGAGTTTATCACTTAGAGTCTAGGACTTATTACATAGATAAATCCTAGGCTCTGATACTATTTTGTCATACCCCACCTTCCGAGGAGCGACATATCCTTTTTGCATTGTATTTCATCTCGATTTGCCCACTTTTAGGGTGGGGTGCTTTGCCCAAAATTCGGCGAAGCCTCCTCTGAATTTCATCCATTCAAACCTATCTAATATTTATCAAATAAAGCAAAATAATAACAAAAACTCTAAAACACACACCCACACTCCCACAGCCCAAGGTCGGCCCGAATCATGATGGCAATATACCAAATTGAGGTCATATCATTTTAATACAATATTAAATATACCAATCTATGGCATGTCATATATTCCATTCTATATCAATTAACATTTTTGAATTACAATTATACAAATCTAATTGAATTATAATTATACATCACTTTGAACTCTTGAATACAATTATACAATCACATACAAT
>JAYJMB010006532.1:0-10966 GCA_036873735.1 Pouteria campechiana | reverse complement strand
TGCTTCACTTCCAAGTTCAACTTCTCTTAGCTATTCCTATGACAAACAAGTTGTAGTGTGTGTGTGTGTGTGTGTGTAAATGATAACATTATGCTTGATGAAGTGATGAAGGATATAAAGCAATTTCTCAAGCAACTAATGAAAATATTGAAGTGCCTAAAAGATAAAATAAGCAAGCAAACAAACAGAAAATATAATTTTTGTAGTGGCTTGGGAACCCCCTCCCTACATCCACTCTTCTAAGGGCACCAACTCATCGTGCCTTGGGTTCCACTATGTCTCATATAATGGAAGTATACTAGTGTCCTAAACACTCTTCTAGATTCAAGCTCTAGAGGGCGTGAACAAGTGTCCCTAATACTTCTTCTGGATTCCAGCTCCAGAGGGCATAAACACAAGTGTCCCTGAAACTCTTCTAGTTTGACGAGTTCACTAGGAAACTCACCTATGTCAAAGATCATAAGCAAACTTGATAGTTTTCCTGAGATCACTACCAACTCATACAATGTTGTTTTTACAAGCTCACTAAAAACTCACATAACTGAATTGTCAACACTCTTTTTGCACATTCATTTGCCTCTTTTCTTGGGCTAGTTTGTATAGAGATTAAGCTCATAAATTAAAATTATAGCTCATTGAAGTTCATTAGATATCAATGTTCCAAGTATATGATTATGATAGAACATTTTACTCTTATTGTCTATTAGTGCAATGGATATTGATTATCTAGGAGGAAGCATAGTCTGATTTAGAGAGATGTTTCTTGTTTATGCTCTATTTTTGTTTTTCTCTCAGCTTCTTTAACCTTATTTGTTATTGTTACACTACCTTTATATTACTTTAGAAACTTCTACCCATTGGAGGTAATTGGCTTTCTATTAATGTTGAAGACCATTCTAATTTCTTCCGTTGAAAACCTGTCTTCTTGAAAAATTTACTTGTAGCTAGAAAGCCTGTAGCACTAACTTTGAAGAAGGTGCCTTTCCGTTTTTAGCAAATGAAAAATGAAGACTTTTCTTGGTTGACTGACTCATTTATTATTATGGAAAGACACTCATTAATTATGAAGGGACACAACCTCTGAAAGTTACAATCTTTAGAATGTAGACTACGTTTCTTTAAATTTCTTTCCATCTTCAACTAATCTTGAATTGTCTGGTCTACTTTATAAAATTTGCTTCGGATGAGATTTTGACCGGATAGTGCAGTCAGTAATTTCTGGCATAGATGGCTTCTATTCTTCATGATATGCCATAATTTATCTAAGGACTTTGTCACTTGAATTTATCCTTTGCAAGTAATATACAAAGCAACTCTGAGTAGATCCATATTATAGACCACTTCGTCATTGTCAGAAACTATTGTAGTAGTTTACTTTGTCTTCATGTTTGTCTGTTATAAGCAATAGTTAAATTGTATAAGTGCAGACAAAGTTTCTCTTCTTCATTATTCATCAGACAATATTCTTTTAACAAACAAATTTTCCTTCATTAGTTGAGATGGCTTTATTTGTTGTAAGTACTAGACGATCTTTGTGGTCCAGAAAGAGCTTCTATACAATAGACAAAGTTTCCTTCACTACACAAAGTCTTCTTCTTCTTATCAGTTGAAGTGCCTTGACTATTGTAATTAGTAAATGATTCTTCTTGACAAATAGGGCTTCCTTCCTAATTGATAAAGCATACTTTGTCTATCTGTTTATCTGTTGAGATTAGCAGATGAAGTTGCAGCCCATAGACGAAGTCTTCCAAATGGTTCCTCTGATGGCTTGTCTAGTGATAGATGAAGTTGTGGTGTGCAGACAAATTTTGTTTATAGTCACTAATATAATGGTTGTGTGTTAAGTAATAGATGACTCATGAAGGCATGGTCAACTTACTTCTTTAAATGTTGTCCTGTGGCTTTGTCTGTCGTTAGTGACAGGCAACTCTTTGTGGATGAAGATGATAGACAAAGTTTTTCTTCTTTAGCTATTATGCCGCTTCTTCTTTATCTTCTATATTTTCTATAGAGATTGTAGACAAGTTCCTTGATCTCTTCAGTTTTCAGATGATAGACAAATGCTTAAGTAATTTTCTTATCATTTTGGAATTTTCATTTGTTTGGTTTTTGCTCTAGTTTGTCTTTGCTTCTACAAATAGAATTCATCTTCATGTTGCGGACAAGTGTTGATTATTAGGAATTTTTCTGACTTATGCATGGAACAACTTATTTGAATCTTCCTGAGGTAGATGGTACCTAACACTAACTTTATTTATAGATAATTGACTTGATTACTCATTGAAGCTTGAGCTCCATGACTACAGATTTTTTTGATGGCATCTTTTCAAAGTTTCAATGCCATTCTTTTTTATTATTCTTGCCTGCTTTCGATTAGTGAATTGTGCTTGCTGATACATTTGCTATGTATGTTAACCACTATAATCAAATTGCTTTCCTATATGTTTAGACCTGTTTCTGCAATGCTTGGGAACACAATTGTTAGTACCACATTTGTTCACTTATGTGTTGTTGCTCATCATCAAAACTTGTCTATTTGCCACATGCACTATTTAGTTCAACATTCTCCCCCTTTTTGATGATGACAAAATATTTGAGTGAAATACCTTTCAGCAAAGAGAATACTCATTAATGTGAATGAAATTTACACATGGATAACTATATTATGACTCCCCTTGACTTAGTACACAGATTGCTTGTTCATTTTGTGTAGCTTTAATGTACTAAATGTTCATGTAACTTAGCTCCCCCTGAGTAGGTGATTCTATTTTCATGCATTACTTCATTGTATATATTTCTCCTCCTTTTTTTCATAATCAAAAGGATAAATTCTAGAAGGAAAATAGAGAGGTAATAATGTAAGTGATAATAACTAGGAATTTGTCTAAAACCATTTTCATAAATTTCAAACAGATACAATGTAGATAATTGTCTAAGAGACTTCATTTTTCTAATGGAAATTTACATTGAGAGCCTTTTGGGTACTACTAGGGATAATTTGAATTTGCCTAAGATAATCAGTATCCATTAGTATTGGGTGAGGAAGAGGCAGTCCTTGATCTTGTGCTTTCTTGTTGGTAGCTGACAATCTTTCAAAAATGGATGTAGTTAGTATAAGAGGATCTAGAGCTATTTCACAATGGTCAATGAATGTAATGCCTGCTCGATAGTGATCATCTAGTAGCTCTGGATATGGAGGAGGCTTGCCAAGATGAATTACTGTAGTGTTGGCATTTGTTCGATAGTTAAAGGTGGCATGTGTCATGGAGATTGTGCTTGGAGGAATAGATGTAGATTCAGCTCCTTGGTATTGCTAATTAAGGGCCTGGATGCTGAAGCCTTGATCCTTGCAGAAGGTTGAGCTTTGGAAGAGAGTTGTTGGGTGGTTGAAGGAAATGTTTCAACAATAGAAAGAGCAAGTGTTGTGGAAGGAGATGGTTTAACAAGAGGAGGTGATGTAGGTAGAGATGATTTAGAGGAAGTGTGGATTGTAGAATGAGAGGATTCAACATCCAGTGTTGTGGAAGGAATAGTATTTGATGGTTGTTGAGAGGATTCATTTAGGATTTTATCAATGATTTTATCTCCATCTGGAAGAGGTTTAGGTTTGAAGGTTTTGGATGGTCCTTTCATTATTATGATGTCGTCAAGATAATCTTGCTCTTCAAAATTTTGAAAAGGAAGACCAGTTAAAGTGAAGGGTTTACTTTATGATTGAAGAGTGAAAGCAACTATTTGGTTTATTAATTGTCTATGTTCAATTTCTTTCTTCAAGAGTCATTTTTAATTTTTTTTCATAGGAATTGAGGAATTTTGTTTTGAGAGTTTGGGATGTTTGAAGTTGATATGATTTAGATGAGGATGGCATGAGTTCCAGTGGAGTGGGTTGAGTGATGTTTGAAGGTGGTTGAAGAATGACTAGAGATGAATAGGAAGATTTTGGTATTTGAACAAGTTTGAATGAGGTGGAGTGATTGATGTTTTGTGGAGGTGAGGAGAGATTTTCTTAAGATGAATGTTTCTTTGAAGTGGATTTTAAAGATTTAAAGATTTAATTATTAGAATTATTGACTCTAATATAGAAGATATATAATTAGAGCCAGGAGATTCTAGTAGAAGATCTATATGATGAGCAAAAGATGGAGACTTATGAGGTGTGTGATGTGGTGAAATTGGAACAAAAGAGAGACGAGGTGATTGATGAGTTGAGATAGGAGAGGAATGAATTAATTGAGGGGATAGTGAGGCAGAGTGAATATCTCTTCCTAGTGAGAAATAAGTTGGCTTCTTTTGGTTTTTGATGGACTCCATTAAAGAAAATAGAGTATCCACCTTATTGTCCAATGAGTCCAGTCTGAGAATTATAGATGCAGTGAGTAGTTCAATATTTTGAAGCCTGTTTTCAAAATTTTGAGGAATTTGTTGGCAGGTGGAGATTAATGAACAAGTTTGAGAGGGGATGAGTTGGACTATGGCATAAGGATGGTTTCGCTATAGTTGTTGCTTCTCTTTCTAGTATTGTTCCCTCTTCTGTTGCAGCTGTTAAAGAAAATTCCTCTTTCTTCCCTAACAGATTCTATTCTTTCTTCTTCTTCTTCTTCTTCTTCTTCTTCTTCTTCTCCTTCTCTTTCTTCTTCTTCTCCTTCTCTTTCTTCTTGTATTTTGTCTATTTTCTCATTTTCTTCGCTTCTCACTTCTTCTTCCTTTACCTCTTCTTCTTCTTTTTCAATCATTTCTGCTTGTCTTACCCCTTTGATTTTCTTGATGATAGTATCTCTTGATGATATTATCATTCTTTTTAGTGTTATTTCATCAATCATGTCTAATATTTTGAATACCTCAGGGACTTCATATGACAAATCCTCCTTTGCCCTTTTCAATATTTGAGCCGTTGCCATTCGATATGATAAAGGAAGTAATGGTGATGATCTGACTTGAGAAAGATGGTTAGACATCAGTTTGGCAAGATTCAACTTCTTGTTATACTTTAACACCCAAAGAATCTTTGTGTCTTTCTTAGAAACATTATCCCTACTACTAACCATGGGATGAATGTTGTTATTGAGGATAAGATGGGCAAGCCTCAAGTTTACATCTAGATCCTTGGTATTTAGATTCTTTACATTCTCTCCAATGGATGTACCTGTTAACTATGAGAACAATTATCTTCTGGGTATTGGCCATTGAAATGTTTGTCTTTCAATCAAGGGAAGATTCAAACATTCTCTAATGCTTTCAAGGGATAGATCTATCTTCTTGTTTCCAATCCATGATTTCCTACTCTTATGGTCATAATTGCTAAGAAGAATTTTCACCATTCTCGAATAGCTTTCGTCCTTGTGACTCATATGATTTTTTCAGCCCTGGAAACTTATCTAGTCACATACTTCCAGTTTCATCTTTTTGAAAGCTTTGAAATCAATGGTTCTACCATTTACTACTTTCCTATTGACAAATTTACTCATGTAATCTTGGAAACTTTGTTCATCATTTTGGAAAGTTACCTCTAGAAATCTATTTCTCTGAACTTTGCTTCTTCCTGATGCATGTTGTTCCTCTAACTCCTTTTTACTTCTTTTTCTTCCGGACATGGCTGTTGAAGTCTTCTTTGTAGCTCTTGCATCTACCATTTTCGTCAACTAAGGTTTTAGGGTTCTGAGGTGGAAAATGTTTGGGGGGTTTTTGGTAGCAAGATGAGTGGAGGAAAATGATGCCAAGAGGCGAGGAGTAGAGATGGAAACAATGGGAATTTGAATGGCCTTTTTTTTTAGGAAGGATTCTATCTTGAATAGTGAGTGCAAGCGGTAGGTCTGAGATGAAGTTAAATAGAGGATTTATTGAGTACGTCCTTGAGAGCTTTAGACAAATTTTATGGAAATAGACAATTCAACAGACAAAGTGATGACTTCGTCTACTGACAAATATGAGATGATGGGATTTTACAATTTTTTTTTGATTTAGGATATGTATGATTATCTAAGAATATAATAGTGATTTACTTATGATTGGAAGACAATGATTTGAGTAATTAATAATTTGCACAAGTAAATTATACTTTCAATATAATGTGTATGGCATTCAAAATGATATGCTAAGTAACATTTAGGGCACATATTAGTTTCTTGAAGGTTTGAAAGTTTAGATAAGAAAGTTACCTCATTTTAGTGAACAAATAATATACTGAAACTTGCTTACTTGATTGTCTTCCATCTCTTTTCAATTCTTCTTGAATGCTTCTTTTTGCTACTTCTGTTTTTTTTTTTGCCCCTGCATAGAGTTAATTGCTCAAATGCTTTGTACACAATTAGCATTTTCACAAATAATTTCTCATGCATTTTTATCAAGGCTATACATGAACATTTTAATCAAGTTTAGTGAGATACAAAAGTTTCAAAGTTTTTAGAGACTATAACAAAGTGATAATTCATAGAGGGTTGCAACTAACTTGTCCCTGAGCAGGAATGTTGTGGAACAATTTGGACATAGGAATCTCTTCATAAGTTAACTTCTAGTAGTTAAAATTAACTTGCAAAGCCTGCTTCGATACCACTTATTGGTCCACATGTAGATGAATATCTCAAGAAGGGATAGGTGAATTAAGCATATAAAAATTATGGCCAAATAAAACTTGATGAGCTAAGAGAAAGTAGTGATGTAGTATATATGTAATTTCCATGTTTGATTGTATGACTGCTTCACTTCCAAGTTCAACTTCTCTTAGCTATTCCTATGACAAACAAGTTGTAGTGTCTATGTGTGTGTGTGTAAATGATAACATTATGCTTAATGAAGTGATAAAAGAAATAAAGCAATTTCTCAAGCAACTAATGAAAATAGTGAAGTGCATAAAAGATAGAACAAGCAAGCAAACAAACAGACAACATGAATTTTATAGTGGTTCGGGAATCCCATCCCTACATCCACTCTTCCAAAGTATAGTTATGTCCCCGAAACTCTTCTAGATTCAAGCTCTAGGGGCCATGAGTAAGTGTCCCCAACACTCATCTAGTTTTATGAGTTCACCAGGAAATTCACCAATTTCAAAGATCATAGGCAAACTTCGTAGTTTTCTCTAACTCACTACCAACTCATACAATTTGGTTTTCAGGAGCTCACAACAAACTCACATAGCTGAATTGTTAGCAATTTTTTTGCACATTTCATTTGCCTCTTTTCTTAGGCTGGTTGGTATAGAGATTAAGCTCATAAATTCAAATGGTATCTCATTAAAGTCTGTTATATATCAATGCTCCAAGTATATGATTATGATAGAATGTTTTAGGCTCATTGTCTATTAGTGCAATGGAGATTGATTATCTGGAGGAAGCATAGTCTGATTGAGAGATGTTTCTTATTTATGCTCTAGTTTTATTTTTCTATCAACTTCTTCAACCTTCTTTGTATTGTTATACTACCTTTATATTGCTTTAGAAACTTCTGCATGTTAGAGGTAGTTGACTTTCTATTAATGTTGAAGACCATTCTGATTTCTTCAGTTGGAAAGTTATCTTCTTGAAAAACTCACTTGTAGCTAGAAAGCCTACAGCTCCAACTTTGAAGAAGGTGCCTTTTCCATTTTAGCAAACATGTAATGATGACTTTTCTTGGTTGACTGACTCATTTATTATTATGGAAAGATGCTCATTAATTCTATAGGGATGCAGCATCTGAAATTTGCAATCTTTAGAATGTAGGCTTCATTTCTTTGAATTTCTTTCCATCTTTAACTAATCTTGAATTGTTCGGTCTACTTTATAAAATTTGCTTCAAATGAGATTTTCATCAGAGAGTGCAGTCAGTGATGTCTAGCACAAATGGCTTCTACTCTTCATGATATATCATAATTTATTGGAGGACTTTGTCACTTAAATTTGTCCTTTGTAAGTAATAGTAAAACCAACTCTGAGTAGATCCATATTATAGACCACTTCATCATTGTCATAAATCATTGTACTAGTTTACTTTGTCTTCTGGTTTGTCCATTATAAGCAATAGTGAAATTGTATAAGTGTACATGAAGTTTCTCTTCTTCATTGTTCATCAGACAATGTTCTTTTGACAAACGAAGTTTCTTTCATTAGGTGAGATGGCTTTATCTGTTATAAGTAGTAGACGATCTTTGTGGCATGGACAGAGCTTCTATACAATAGACGAATTTTCCTTCACCAGGCAAAGTCTTCTTCTTCTTATCAGCCTAAGTGCCTTTGTCTACTGTAATTAGCTGATGATTCTTCTTGACAAATAGGACTTCTTTCCTAATAGATAAAACATACTTTGTCTATCTATTTTTCTATTGAGATTAGTAGACAAAGTCTTCCAAATTATTCGTCTGATGGCTTGTCTAGTGATAGACGAAGTTGTGGTGTATAGAAGAATTCTCTTTCTAGTCGCTCATATAATGGTTGTTTATTAAGTAACAAATGATTCGTTGAGGCATGATCGACTTGCTACTTTAAATGTTGTCTGATGACTTTATCTGTTGTTAGTGATAGACAACTCTTTGTGGATGAAGGTGATAAACAAAGTTTTTCTTCTTTAGCTATTATACTTCTTCTTCTTTGTCTTCTATATTTTCTATAGATATTGTAGATAGGTTTCTTAGCCTCTTTAGTTTTCACCTAAAAGACAAATTCTTGAGTAATTTTGTCTTCATTTTGGCTTTTTTATTTTTCTATTTTCTGCTCCATTTTGTCATTGCTTCTGCAAACTGAATTCATCTTCATGTTGCAAACAATTGTTGATTATTAGGGATTTTTTGACTTATTCATGGAAGGATTGGTCTGAATCTTCTTGAGGCAAACTAACTTTATTTGTAGATAATTGACTTGATTACTCATTGAGGCTTGAGTCCATGACTACAGATTTCCTTGATGGTTTCTTTTCAATGTTTCAGTGTCATTCTTTTTTATTATTCTTGTCTGCTTTTAGTTAGTGGATTGTGCTTGTTGATGCATTTGCTATGTATGCTATCGACTATAATCAAATTGCTTTCCTGTATATTTAGACCTATTTCTACAATGCTTAGTAACATAATTTTTAGTACCACATTTGTTCACTTATTTGTTGTTGATCACATCAAAATTGTGTTGTTTGCCATATGCACTATTTAGTTCAACAACTTCATCCCATTTACTTGAAGTAAGTTTCAGACAAACTCATTGAACCATTACTTTGTCCTGCACTTCATACCATTTACTTGAATTAAGTTTCAGATAGACTCACTAAACTATTGCTTTGTCCGAAGTTAATTTTGGATAAATTTTGTTTAGTCATTCTCAATCAGATGAAGTTTCTTCGTTCTACTTTGTCCAAAGCTTATCTTTTCCTACTACATTTGTTTGAGGTTTTTGCCTTTTGTAACACTTATGGGGTTGAAATTTGGGAAAAAAATTTCATATTTTAGTAAATTGAGGAATTAAGGTGATACACAATGGTTTAGAAAGAAATTGGTATGGAAGACTGAATGGAGTGACATGAACTCAAGTAACAATTTTGAGAAAAGTCATGTATATGACTTGAATGACTAATGTAGCATGATTATTATGTATAATGTGATGTGTTTGAGACATTGAACTGAAATTTTGAGATAGTTTTGGAATTTTGAACTATTGAGTTAAATGTTCAGGTAAAAAGAACTCAACAGGTGATTTTCATAAAATCATAAAAACTTTAATGAATGAATAGCCTTAGATGATATTTAAAGTATTTGAAACATGCTCATATGGATATAAGTAGAGTTCAGTCCATGACTTTTACAAATTTTATCATTGTGAACTATGTAAAGACATTTAGAAGAAAAAGAACTGAAGTAATGAACTTGGGTAACCAAATAATTATGACATATATGAATGGCCTAAAATAATCATCATACGTATTTTAATGTGTGTGAAACATTGGGTTGAGCATTGGATACTGTTTGGATTGAAAGTGGCCAATGAAGTTAAGTATGGTAGAAAAAGGTTGGTAAAAACAACTAAATAGGTGATTTTTGGCAATTGGCCTCAAATGGGGTGGAAAATAGCATGAACATATTTTGTTTCATATATGAGATGTGTGGGAAGTGATTTTTATGATGTTGAAGTGTTTTATGTGAAATGGATCATTGATGGTTTGTATAAGTACAAATTCTGAATTTGAACAGTTTTTTGTAATAAATGGGTTATTGCTTGAGTTTGGGGGTGAGAATTAATTTCTTAAATGAGTATTTGGGGATGATTATGCATGAAATTAATGAAAAATAAAGTGGAAAAAGGAAAATACACAAAAAAGGAATAAAAATAATGTGAAAAATGGGGTAGAAAAATTGATGTTGCAGTTTGGAAAAGGACACCATGGCATTGGATCGAAGTGGAGGTAGTAGGGCATGGTAGAATTTTCCACGCCACGACATTGAGACAGAGGCATAAAGGTGGTGGTGCAGGCAGATTTTTCCATGATGTGGGGTGAGTCAGCTTTAAGTACGGGACTTTCAAATTGTTTCGACAGAATTCCATCCCGTTTCTTCTCTGGTCCATTCCATTTCTTCTCCCCTTTTGCCCTAGCTCCATTATACATGATTTCTAGCTATTTTAGCTAAGAAATCATCTTGCCTAGCTAATAAAACATGTGATCTTTTGTTCAAACCTAACTTTCACCCATTTAAACTGTGAAAAATGGAAGAAAAATGGAAGAAAAGTTAGATTTTAACAAAATGTAAGGAGTAATAGGGAGTTAGGAGCTTGGTCCTTCATTTGGGGAGGACAGCTACACTTGAAAGCGAAGGTAAGTTCAATTTTCCAACAAAATCTTCAAATTTTGATTTTTAGGGTTTTGGGATTATTTGATTTTTGGGGCTTAAATTGATGTATGTGCTTATAAATTCATGGAGAAATGAGTTAATGCAACGATTATGATGATTTGGAATGAGAAATTGTAAAAATTACCAAGCTAGGTTTTTTTGAATAGTGGAAATTTAGAGATTTTCTAA
>JAYJMB010006531.1:0-53861 GCA_036873735.1 Pouteria campechiana | reverse complement strand
AGCATGTCGTCAACACTTCAAAAATTCTATTTTCTTGAATTAAGTATATGTGAAGTTTATATACTTTATATTAGTAGTTTAATGTTTCACTCATGCTTTTGCTCATCATCAAAACATACTTGATTAAGAATGTTGGTCATCAAAATAAAGCTAGATAACATGGTCGAGCGCATCTAAGCCATAAATTGATGAGATTAAACTTTTAAATAGATTATTATTGAAGTTAATTACATGTAGTTATATTGTATGATGATCACATATGATTGGAAGTGAGATTCCTCAAGAAAACTTAATTGAGTATGTTAGATTATGACTTTTCTTATATAATATGGATATGAATGGCCTATATGGCTTTGTTGTGATAAGAGAGGTTGTGGTGTTTACATTGAAAAATAATATGAACCATGATAGAATGATATCAAATATGCAATGAATGAGGAAGGCATGCGTCATTATCATATGTATATATATATATATATGACCACATGACTTATGTGCTCAAGGAAATAATTAGCAATGAATAAGGATTTGATAACTTCATTTATTGGAAATGTATAAGAGAAGTAATTGTTTGGCTTGATAATTTGAGCGAAATCATCTTGTAATTGAATGGGACTATTGCCCTATAAAGGATTATCTGAAAAGTATGAAAAAGCGTAGAGCTAGAAAGGTGTAGTTTGGAGCCAAAGGCTTCAAGTAAGTAGGCATTTGTTTACACTAGTTAGCTAGGGATAATGTTTGTCCCTTTACTCAAAATCCGAGCATGTTTGGATGAATGCATGGGGATTAGCCCATTTGTATTAGTTAGATATGTATGTTTTGATTAGGAGTAGTGGATATCCCATGTTTGCTTAAGAGTGATGTTGTTTAGTTATTAGGTATAATGAATATCCATTGGATTAGAATAATTGATGTTGGTCCAGCCTTGGATATGTAGAGGGATGGAAAGTATTCATTTGTTGTGTATTTGATTTGAAGTTTGATTCAATATGAGATTGATTGGTTGGATGCGAATAATAGGTATTTTTTTATTTAGTAGTAATCAATGAACATATAATCATTGATGATTATTTATATTGATGGATATCGATTATCTAATGTGAAATATGCTAATTGTGGATTAATTATTATTTATTACATTTGTCTACTTACTGAGTTACCCAGACTCACGCCTTCTTGTTTAAAATTTTAGCTGATAGGCTAGGTGGAAACTTCAAATTGTGGATTGGGATTATTGAGCAAGATTGAAGATTCTTTCATTATAGTATATTGATTTGTAGTTGTATAATTCATTATGTATTCGTATTGCATTTAAATGATTTCAAATGATGTATAATTATAGTATAATGGCATGTCATAATAGTGAAAAATGTATATGAAATGGAGTTAGATTATAGTTATTGCCATCATGGTGTGAGATAGATTATGGGCTATGGGTAGGTTAGCCTAGTGAATTAATTATGATTTGATTTATAATAATTGAAATTGCGGTTTTGTTTATGATTTGGAATTGTAAATATTATTGTTTAGAAATTTATTTGATAATTGTTAAATTTCAGGTTCTAATTTTGATATTTTCAAAGGAAACTCTATCGCATTTTTGATAAAAACTTCATTAAAATTTATAAATTGGGAAAGGGAATAATGAAATGTATTAGTGTCTTGGAAGGGAACCTGAGTACCCCCACCCTAAAAGTGAAGAAATCTTGGTGAATTAGAGTACAAAATGGTAGGTCACACCTCGAAAAGTGGGGCGTGACAGAATGGTCTCAAATCCTAGGACTTATCTGTGTGATAAGTTTGGTTCATCTATGTGAGAACACTAAAACCTATAATCATAATGGAAAACAAAATTAGAAAATGACATACCTTAGGATAAGTTGAATGTGAATTGAGATCATTGGAGAACTTTAGTTTATGGGTAATTAAAAGGTGTGAGTAAGGAATGGAGGGCATATAAATGATAATTGTGAATTGATATGGTAATTATGAGTCGATATGAATATTCAAGGATGGTATATTTATGAAATGAATATGAGTGGTATATATGACTTGGTATGATATGGTATAGCCAAGATGAATTGACTATGGAAGTATTATGATATTATAATGTGATTAAAATAAGTGGATAGTATTGATAATAAATAGACATTATGGTAAGATTAACATAGAGAGTGTGATGATGCTTATATGTATCTCGATTACATGTTTGAATGATGAAACTATGAGTCTCATAAATTTGAATTTGATTTTGTATTTTTAATCAAATTTTCATAGGAATCATTTGATTCCTTTGGTTAAAGTGGTTGTGTGAACTTTGTTGATTATTTGATTCCTTTGATTGCCCATAGCATGCTCCTTGATAATTTTTGGTTGTAATAGATGATATGCTTAAATCTAATTGAATATCTTTGCTTGTGAACAAATTGATTGGATAAAGCATTACGTGTGTCATGATTGGAAATGTCTATGGATTGCTAAATGGCTTGTTAAGGCTATTTCTTTATAAACATTATAATTGACAAATGATTGTATGTGTTATGTTATGAATTGTAATGAATTGCTATGTATTTTATGTTAGAATGAGGACCTGGTATATTTTCATACGTTGATTGATATAGAGATTGACATGGGACTCTATTATAGTTGAATTGAATTATTTTAATTGATAATGTAAGTGATAAACTGTATATGAATTTCAAGAACTTCAGTCGATATAGTTTGATTGAATGTAAGTTAGATGAATATCTGACCTTTGTATAGATGTTGGAAATTATTGATTTAATTTGATATGAAATTTGGTTTAGTAATTTGATGGATGCATGCTTAGATTAAGATTATTTTAGGGACTAAGGACCTCATGCATGCTTAAGTTGGATTTGGGTTTGGATGTTGGTTAGAATACCATTAGTATTTAATTAAGTTTGAATACTTATTGAAAAAGATCAATTTTGTGAATTTGGGTTTGATTATTTGATTAAGGTTGGAACAATTGGTTATTTGACAGAGGTATGCCTGGGTTCTGTTATTTTTTAGGCTTAGTGATTTGATTGAGATTTGGATATGTGATTATGTGATTAGTATTTGCACATTTGGCCATTTGATTGAGGCTTAGCTTTGGATGGCTCTTGGGATATGATTAATATACAATTGAAAGTGAGATGCTTGCAAGATTATAATTGTTGTGTTTGAGGTTTGGATGCTTGTCAAGGTGCCTACTTTGGTTACTTGGGACCCCACCCCTTTTTGGGCTTCATTTGTTTGATGCCGCCTTTCATGGCAAAGAGGCCTAATTAGCCTATTATATGTGGACTCCTTTGCTTATTTCATGAGTGTGGATGGAGAACTTGTAGCTCCTTGGTTACAATGAAGGCGAGATACCATGTGGTCATGGATCTCATAGCATTTGTAGCCGGATTATAAGGATGGACCTGAATACACCAAGTTGTAAGGAAGTTGAGTCCACTTAATTGTGGTTGCCACTTAGTTGTGGTTTAGATCACTTGGTTTGATTGTGGTTGCCACTTGATTGTGGTTTTGACCACTTAGTTTGTATGTGGTTGCCACTTAATATTGGTTTAGACCACTTTGTTTGTGGCTAAGTCCACTTTGTTGTAGGCCTTGTAAGCATGGTATTGGCTAGGGGTAGGTGAAATATGTTGGTTTTTGATACATTTATTTGAAAATAGTATGATGACGTATTTTGTAACGACCATATGGACAGAATGAAAGAATAGATAGAATAAATTTTGTTTTGTTTTAGGGACATATGATAGTAGTTACATTTGCATGTGTAAGATTAATTTGGTGATGAATGAATGACTAGATATATGTGGATGATAGTATAGTATGAGATTGCATGGTTTGGATTGTGAGACATCATGCATCTTAAGTATGATAATGATATTGTATAGTCATTATCTGATACTATTGTACTTTTTTGAGTATATGTTATTATATAGTATGTTATGGAATTGTTGTGCCTCGAAATTATTGAGATTGCGCACATGTGTTGTGATATGAATTATGTTATTACAGTTTGAGTAATATCCAATTGATGCATTACACTAAAAAATGCTTTGAGAAAATGGCCTATCAGTCTTATTTGATTTTGAATAGCACGATTATGTAATGTATAGCATTGGAGAGCAAAGCTGGTTTGAATATTTATAATGCTTGTAAAGAGAAAATGTTATATGAACTTGATTGTTTTGACTCAAAGTGGTTGAACTTTATAGGGATTAATATTGTAATTATACTTACTGATGGTACTATGGTGTATTTCAAGATTTGAAGAGATTAAATGGAAATGTTAACCACTATGTTGAACTCTGACTATTTTGATAAATTTCTATGAAATTGATTAAATGACAAGATATTATTAGCAATTTACGATGGTTAAAATGTTTTGACAGGATTGCATTGTAACATAGTTAATCCCATTGAGATGAATTCTATTATGAGTGAAATGTATCATTACTTTGAATTTGAGATAGTACATTATGTACATATTGTTATCAGTAAAAGTACATATTTCTTTGAATAATCATATTATATAATTGAAAAGTCATAATTTGCATGGTGTGACATATAGATACAGATCCATAAGTTGCGAATGAATTTGTATATGTGAGACAATAACGAAGATTAGTTGACTTTGAAAGTTTCGAGGATGAAAGTTTTTGTAAGGAGGGGTGTCTGTAACATCTAGGGTGTTAAAAAGTGGTTAATTTTTGAAACATTTGCTTAAAGTACCATTTGTGGATCAATGTATGTGATTTTATCAAAAATTAATTTGTATAAGATGAATTATATGGGATATCAAGAGTATAAGTATTTTGAAATGACAAGGTGTGAATGTATGTAAAAAGGCATTTAAGTTCAAATGTAAAGGGACTTGTGCAATTTAAAAGTATATTTGGATAATCATAAGGATTTATTCTAAGTTATTTAAGAAAATTTTGTCATAAATTTATGCTATTATAATGTGGAAAAATGATGGAAAAGAAAATTAAAAGAAATGGCTGAAAGAAGGATTGAAAAAGATGAAGGAAAATGGGGCAGCAGATTGGACACCACGGCCTAGAAGTGGATGCCGTGATGTTGGATCGAAAAGGGGAGCAGGAGGGCGTGGCAGTAGATTTCACATTGCAGTGTGGAAATCCATATTGCGGTGTCGATCGGTGGATTAAAATGAGGTCAGCCAATTCCATTTCATTTCAGCCATTCCGTTTTATTTTTCTTCCTCCTTTCTGTTTTCTGTTCTTCCCCAACCCCCTAGCCCCAAATTCTACCCGTCTAAGCTTGGGATTCATCTTATTTTGGCTAGGAAATCTTGTGGCTTCATCCTATTATGTAGCTAAAATCAAGTTTCACTCATTTGCATGGTAAAAAAAGATAGAAAATTGAACTTTTTGCTAATTGTGGAGCTTACGAAGAGCTTTGAAATTGGATTCTTGCTTGGGGATGGAAGTCATGTATGAAATCAAAGGTAAGCTCATTTACTCTATGCAACTTCATGGTTTTGCTTTGTTGGGGTTTAGACCCAACTTGTAAATGGGGATTTTGGGAAGATGAAGGAGATTTGTTGTTAAAATCATGGGGAAGTGATTAATTCAAGCTTAGTAAGTTTTGTAGCTTGATTGGACATAAAAAACGATGATTAATGCTAGTTAAGGTTTTGTGAACAGTGTTTTGAAAGGAAAATGATGGGAATAACTATTGAGACCATGGGAAAATGATTAATGACATGTTTGTCATGTTTAGGAATATGTTTAGACTGAATTGGAGTAGTGGAATTGAAATTAAGATTATGCCCTAGTTAGGGGTTAAAAAGGGGTTTATGTGTTTGGGCCATGTGAGCCACAAATCGATGGGATTAAACTTTTAAATAGATTCTTATTAAAGTTAATTACATTTAGTTATATTGTATGATGAATACATATGATTGGAAGTGAGATTCCTCAAGAACACTTGATTGAGTATGTTAGATTTTGACTATTCTTATGTAGTATGGATATGAATGACCTATATATGGCTTTGTTCTGATAAGAGAGGTTATTGTGTTTATATTGAAAAATGATATGAACAATGATAAAATGACATCGAATATGCAATGAATGAGAAATGCATGCCTCATGATTATATGTATATATATGACCACATGACTTATGTGCTTAAGGAAATGATTAGCAATAAATAAGGATTTGATAACTTCATTTATTGGAAATGTATAAGAGAAGTAATTGTTTAGCTTGATATATTTGATTAAAATCATCATGTAATTGAATGGGACTGTTACCCTATACAGGATTATTTGAAAAGGATGAAAAGGCGTAGAGCTGGAAAGGTATGGTTTGGAGCCAAAGGCTTTAGGTAAGTAGGCATTTGTTTACATTAGTTGGCTAGGGATAATGTTTATCCCTTTCCTCAAAATCCAAGCATGTTTAGCTGAATGCATGCCGATTAACCCATTTGTATGAGTTAGATATGTATGTTTTGATTAGGGATAGTGGATATCCAATGTTTTTTTAAGAGTGATGTTTTTTAGCTGTTAGGTATAATGGATATCCATGGGATTAGAATAATTGATGTTGGTCCAGCCTTGGATATGTAATATGAGGGATGGAAAGTATTCATTTGTTGTATATTTGATTTGAAGTTTGATTCAATATGAGATTGATTGGTTGGATGCTAATAATAGGTATTTCTTTATTTAATAGTAATTGATGAACATATAATCATTTGTGATTATTTTTATTGATGGATATTGATTGTCTGATGTGAAATATGCTAATTGTGAATTAATTATTGTTTATTACATTTGTCTACTTACTAAGTTGCTCGGACTCACGCCTTCTTGTTTAAAATTTTAGCTGACAGGCTAGGTGAAGACTTCAAACTGTGGATTGGGATTATTGATCAAGATTGAAGATTCTTTCATGATAGTATATTGATTTGTAATTGTATAATTCATTATGTATTCATATTGCATTTCGATGATTTCAAATGATGTATAACTACAGTATAATGGCATGTCATAATAGTGAAAAATGTATATGAAATGGAGTTAGATTATAATTATTGCCATCATGGTGTGATATAGATTCTAGGCTGTGAGTAGGTTGGTCTAGTGAATTAATTGTGATTTGATTTATAATCATTGAAATTGTAGTTTTGTTTATGATTTGTAGTTGTAAACATTATTGTTTAGAAATTTATTTGATAATTATTGTATATCAAGTTTTGATTTTGATATTTTCAAGGGAAAATTTGTCGAATTTTTGACAGAAACTCCATTAAAATTTTTAAATGGGGAAAAGGAGTAATGAAATGTATTGGTATTCTAGAAGGGGACCTGAGTACTCTCACTCTAAAAGTGGGGAAATCTTGGTGAATTAGAGTGCAAAATGGTAGTTTGTGCCTTGTACAGCAAAGCGTGATAGGATCACTAAAAATTGAACCAAATTTATGCTGTGTTTTGTTTTTTGTAAAACATTTTGTGTCATGTGTTTAGTTTTTCTTCTATTTTGTTTGCTCAAGGACTAGAAAAAAGATAAGTTTGGGGGTATTTGATATGTGAATTTTATTCACTTGTACCATATCTTTTTGAGCTAACTTTTTGTTTGTTCTTGAGTTATTTCTAGTTGATTTGTAGTGTTTATGTTTGTATTTATCTATAGGCATATGAATATAGAAATTGTGATGAAAACATTGGAGAATCAACAAAGAGGGAATGCAGGGGAGATGGAGATTAAACAAGTTAATGAAAACAAAGAGGAAATAGTGGACAATAGCCAAGCCCTATGACACTCAAACAAGAGCCACGACGCTTAGAAGTTGAAAAGAGCAACAACAGGTAGTAACTAAGAGCAACGATTCCTGAAGTGGAGCATGGGCGATCTTGGCTAGGAGCAGCTGAGCACCGTGCCTTTCGAATGTGCAGAGAGTTAGGCTATTTTTGAAATTCTAATTGTGTGAGCATAAACATGATTTACCCTATGCAAGATGGTGTTTAGCCATAATGAGGAGATTATAAATAGCAAATTAACTTGTCTATTAGGGATTTTTGGCAATGAAGACTTCTAGAGCTAGGGTTTTGGCATAATCTAAAGGAGGATTAATAGCAACATAGAGCTTTATCTTCTTCTTATTCTTCCTTTATTCTTGTGATGATTTTTTAATTACTTGGATTTGTTTCTGTTATAATTATGAGCAACTAAACTCCTCTTTCTAGAGGAGAGATGGATCTTATGTGGATATCATGGAATGATTAATTAATTATATTGTTCAAAGTTCTCATTGGTTTATTTATGATGTGTTATTCTTAATGCTTTCAATTTATTGGTCATATATTAAATGAATTTATATTTGGGATTTGACACTCAGGAGTGATAATCCTGAATAGGATATAGGCATCATAACATGAAATTCTGGATGACTCAAGAAAGCATCTAAGTTTTATGAAATCATTAAAAAGAATCATGGCTCTTAATGTATTCTTAATTTTCTAATTTTTATAGGGATATCAAAATATGAATATTAGGAATAGATACTTAACTTAGCACTCGGGAGAGGGAGTTGAGTGAATTAGGATTTTTGATTTATAAACCAAGAGAATAATCACTATATAATTAGTTGAAAATACCATGATTGAAACATAAGTGAAATCGATCCTCTAGAGTTTTCCTATCTTGATTTCTTCTCATCAAAGATTATTACTTTTGTTTCTTGTTCAATTTCTTATTTCTTAATTTTTTAGATAAAATTAGGATTACTTTCTACAATAGTTAGTGGTTGGTTAGAATTAGCAGTCCTGTGGAGACAACAAACTTCTCACTGTTATACTATAAAACTTGGCACTTTACACTTGCGGTTGAATTGTAGCAAACAATGGTAATAGAAGTATCAAACGAACCAATCAATCCAAGTTGATTGCCCTATTATTTTGTTGCAAGTTCTATTTTTATAGTGCATGAAATAAAATATGAATTATGCTCATGGCATTCAACAATTATTTAGAAAGTTAGAATGTCTATACATCCCAGATCATGTGGTGGTCTTTAATTATATCTTCATAAAGGAAGAAAATCTTTGATTAAAGTGAAAAATACATGCATTAAGAAAGAAGCAAAAAGATAGTTTGACCACCCTCTATCATTCTCTATAAATGTTCATAACCAAATAAAGAAAAATTGAAAGTGTGTGATTTTGTTGTTTACTTGTGAAGGGTTGGAACTAGACAAATGAAAAGTGAAACTATGTTAGCTTTGTTGTCTACCTATGAAAGATCAAAACCAAGTGAATCTTTGATACTTAAGCCTATATGAGAACAGAATAAAAGTAGCTGTGCTTGACCACAAAAAAATAGGGTGTTGCTATAGTAAAAAATTGAGTTATCTTGACTATTGAGAGAACAAAAGATTGGGTGTAATCAATTCTCTCCATAACCATGAGAAGCCTAAGAAGAAAAATTGATAATTGAGTCATTGGATAGACTACCATGTTATCCAGTTTGTGGCTCGGTCTTTATATAACCATGAGAAGCACAGGAATAGTGATTAATAATTGATTGCCTAAGTTGGAAGATAAGATATCTTCATTGTATCTTATTGGACTATAGGAAGCCTAGTAGGAGTGGTTGATGATAGGGTCATTGAGTTAACTAGGTGAGTTATCTAGTTCAACTTCTTTATTAATTAACTCTCTCTATAACCATGAGAAGCCTAAGCCGATCAAGTGACAACGAGTCACTTTTGTGAGTTTCTGAGTCGAATTGGTGTATCAATAGGGTGCTGTAGTTTGGATAGTGTCCTACATTCTTGGTTTCTTGTTCCCTACAATTATTTATACTTCTTGATTTAGTGCTTTGTTATTTGGTTCCATAAAAAATGTGACAACCAGAAGAAACTAGTTATAGCATTATGATTAATATGGATGGATGATGGTGAATTACCCTTCCAAGTATTTGATTAATCTGATTTAGGGAAGCATAACATTGAATGAAGTTAGATCATTGGTATTATAATGCTTTATTCTTTCCTATTTTCTAAACTCTTATTGGTTGGTTGAGTGTTGATTGGTTTAACAACATTGATGAGGTAATTGACTTAGATCCAATGGTTTCTTTGATGATTTTTATTATCATTAGGATGGATGAGTTCTTTAAGTGGTGAAGTGCTTTTTGTTTCAAGAAGTTGAGACCTAACCATTTTTGTTCCATTAACGGACTAACATCTATTCATTTATTGATTGTAAGTTACAAAGTGAGTAGTTGGAATTAGATAGATTATTGTAGATATTGTGTTTTTGTGGGTATGATCATCATGTTTGATCTTTGGATGTAACACTTGAGGTGTTACAAATGTGGGTAAATTTTGTTTTTAGATTATAATGATGACTTGAGGTGAAGGAAAAATAATTTGAAATGAAATGGTGCAAGCGTATATAAAACGCAGGTGAATTTAATGTAACTTGACTATTTAACCTATATGTGAGTAGTTATTGTAGGCTCCCAAAGGATGGCTTAACCTACAATGGGAGGGGTAAATTAGGGAAATAAAAATTTATTATTTAAACCCTGTTGAATCATTTTCCTCTTTTTGTGCATGTATGTGGTGTGGTGTAAAATGAATAATAGAAATAATAAAATGCATGAAGAATAAAACATATGAGTAAACACATGCACACAGACAAGAGGATTTTTATGGTGGTTCAGGACCCTATCCCTACATCCACTCTTCTAAGAGCATACACTCATTGTGGCTTGGGTTCCACTATACCCCATACAATGGAAATATATAGTGTCCCCAACATTCTTCTGATTTTCCTGAGCTCACCAAGAAACTCACTTATTTCAAAGATCACATGCAAACTTGGTAGTTTTCCCAATCTCACTACCAATTCACTGGTTTCGAAGCTTATCAGCAACCTTAATGGTTTTCTAGAGATCACCAATAACTCATTACAACATGGTTTTCTTAAGTTTACTACAAACTCACTGGTTTTTTTTATTAACCAAAAAACTATTACACATTTAAGCATAGGGAAAAATATGATCTTGTTCAGCTTTATAAATACATAAAGATCTTCCCAAAATGTAAATAAAATGGCTATAAAGATAAGAAAATTGTAGCTCATAAAAGATGTAAGATGGTTAAGCTCATGGCCATGGGTGGAAGGATTTGCATATACTTAGTCTCATTAAAATGGGTTCCTTCACCACCCCAAAATATCTCACCTTTTCTACTTAAATAGCTTCTTTATATTGTCACCGTTGGAGAAGATGGGAACCATTTAATGTAGAGATGAGAGCAGCATTGAATGAATAAGACCATTTGAATTTTGTGCCATTGAAGTCCAGGCCTTTCTAATTTGGCTTGGGCTACTACATTGTTGTTCAAAGAGGAGGATGAGTTGTGTTAAAAGGTGTTCCTCGTTTTGACTTTTCATAGCTTTGAAAACATTGTAGCACCACTTATTGCTAAAAATGGTGACTGATATAAGTTTGTGCAATGTTGGCTCGAGTACAAATGCCATTGGTATGCTAGTCACATAAATTGAGTTTTTCCTCTAACAAGTCACGACCTCTCTCTATCTACATTTGTCTGTCATAAGTTGCAGATGAATTCTTCAAGGTTTGTTTGTTAGTTGATCTCCCATAGGAGTGATTTGTCTGTTGCAAGTATCAGATGAACTTTGAATGGTGTAAATGAAGTCAAATTGACTGAAAGACAAACTCTTCTTTCTTTTGACAAAATTCCTCTAGGAAATTTGTTTGTTGATCAATCCTTCGTGTATGTACTTTGTCTATTATAAATAACAAAGTAGCTCTGGATGGCACTAATGAAGTTGGATTGATCGATTGAAAAACTTCTCCTTGTATATGAACAGACAAAGTAAGATTTCTTCCTTTATTCTTCATTGTTTGTTGGAGGTGGCAGAAGAAGTTCAATTTGTCCTACTCTAACAGATGAAGTGTTGTATTCTTCTTGAATTCCTCATTGTCTTTTGAAGATGGTAGGTGAAGCTTACTTTAACTTGCTCAAACAGATAAAGTGTGGCGTTCATCTGATATAAGCAATAGACAAACTATGTCCTACTTCGTCTTAGGTTGAAATTTTGCACGTCGCATTTGTCTTTTGTAAGTTATAGACCATCGTGCCTTTGTCTATTGAAGTCCCTTTTTGGTCCAAGTAGCTCTTTGTTTGTTCAGCTTCATCTATGCTCATTGTGCAACTTCTACATCTTCTTCTTCTTTGGTTGATATTTTGTCTGTCATAATAGATGACCTTTAATCTGCAGACGAGGTGAATTTCCTCAATTGTTTTGCACACTTTGAGTAACAGAAGGGGTTTGTTTCTTCAAATTCTTTGTTTCTTCATTCTTTGATTTGTTTGTCTTAGCTCAGCTAAAGTTGCACTCCCTTCTCTATTCTGGTTGCCATTTTGTCCTTAGATGAATCGATTCTTCTAACTCCTTTGATTAGACAAAGTTTTCTTCTCCTTTTGCATGATTGTCTAGGCAGCAATCTCTTTTTTCTTCCTTTGTCTGAATATTTGATGAAGCTTCTTCTTCTTTCTTCATCTCAAATAAGTTTTCTTTAGTCAATGTAGATAGCTTGAGTTTCTCGAACAATTATATGCTCTTAGACCATGGCTTCATCTTTAACTTCTTGTTTTACATTTGTCTGTTGAAATTTTCTCGTTGAGATTGACAGACAACGCAAGCTCGTTGTAGTGCATCTTCAAAGCCTTGTTTCTCCTTCTATTGCTTTGGTTCATGGAAGCTTCTTTTAGACAATTGCAACCTTTTTTGTTGCTTATCATTTGCTTTTTTCTTCTTCGACGATTTTCATCAGTTTAGCTCCTTTAGAACATAGCAGATATTTGTGGCAGTTTGTTGCACCTGATCATGATCCTGCACTTTCAACAATTCTGCACTTGCTATGTTGTTAGCTTTCATATAAAAAATATCAAAATGTATTTTATCCTCATGTGATTGTATCATTTTGTAAAGTAAGAATAATATACATCTCCATTAAATGCATAATATGAAAGCTCAAGTAATTATGGTGCATAGTATTGATTTAGCAAGTTTATGTAGTAAAGGTTAATTAATGTTTATTGTGTGTGCACCATAAAGTGAGGAATGCATGCTTGTATAATTAAACATTCCCGATTATGTGTTTATGTTAATTAATGTTTATCAATTCATAATCATACGTATGGTTGTTAGATATTTAAGCATATAAGTTTCTTATCTTAATACAAGTTTTGTTATCATCAAAATTATATATAATAATGCTGACAATCCCCCCTTTTTGATGATGACAAAACTTTTAGGACTTGTTTAAAAACTAAGAGTTTCAAAACTCATCTCCCCTTGAATATCTCACTTATCTAATCCTATGGGTTCGATCCTTTTATCATTTTCCTAACTCTAACTTTTACTCTCACAAGTTACTCACATTTCTTACAGGTCTCTAATATTTCTCTCCCACTTTTTCTCATAATCAAAAAGATTTTATAATTATGTTATTTTCCTCCTTTACTAATTTTCTTGTTTATATAATCCTTCTTTTAAGTTCTTCTCCCCCTATTTTTATTGAATCCTAGAATATGTTTTCTTACATGTGTTACTATATTGTATAATACATACGTAATTTTCCATCCCCCATTTTGGATATAATTTATCACTCAATTTTCTTTCTCATATATTAAATAACTTTTAAGTATTTTGATAATTAAACATTTTCATTATTATAAGAAGCATATTTATATGGACCAATAAGAAGTCATTAATTAATTAAGCATGTATTATTTTTCAAAATCATATCAATAAGCCGAATGCGAATGCAGTGATAGTGCGTGGTTTACTATTAATGTGTATCTCCTTTTAATTAATGGTTTTCTGCCATTATTATCAAGGGTGACGGTTGAGAGTTATTAATGGTGGAGTTGACAGATTACTTGGGAAGTGAAGAAGCATTCATCTTTCTCTTTCTTTGGGCAAAGAGATTTGGAGGAAGAGATGACCCTTTAGTGCTTACCAAGGTAATCATGGTGTCTTCTAGTTCTTGTGTGAAATTGATTTAAGGTGAGAATGATAATGCTGCTTTTAAGGCTATAAAGAGATGTCTTGTTCTTTAGGATAAGATTAAGCAACTGAAGGTTGATTTGGCTTCTGTTAGGGGGAGTAATCTTCATTTGACTCGTCACTTAACTAAGAAATCCACGTCTTATATGAAGGCCGTAGGGTGTGTTAAACATTTGGAGACAGAGTTGGCCAAGGCGCACTACAAGGTTAAAGCGTTGGAAGTAGTTGTTGATGTTTTAGCTGATTAAATGTTCTTAATTTTTGATTTGAACTCTTTATATGTGATATTACAACTCTTTGTAGTCACATTCATAGTCTTTTAATTTTCTTATCTTTTATGAAATTTTATGTTTAGTGAGTTTATGCCTTTTATAGGATCATTCTTATAGTTGTTTAAGCATTGGATATGTATCTTTTACCATAGTTTATTCATCATTATTCAATAGTAATAATGCATGATCCTATTGTGTTTTGTTTGGGTCTCTAAAATGTGAAGATCTATTTCCTATTTGAGTTGCCAATTAGATTATTACTTCCATAGTGTTTATGTGTCTTTTGAAGACTGGTTGAGACCTTTTTATTTTATGATATTTAGTTGGATATACAATATACAAGGTTAACATTTAGGGAACAATGGAGCGAGAGATGAGTGAGGGAAATAATCAGATTCACTTTTTGGACGAGGAGATGAGAAAGTCAAGGAAGGAGTTAAAGTTTGTTATGAAGATAAATGTTTCTACTGATCTTCTTTTGACTGACTGGTGTATAGCTTATGGAGATATTATGTATAGAATTAAAGCATTGGAGAAAGAATTTTCCGAGACTCAGGACTGAATTATGGAGTTGTTAGCAGTTATTGAAGTTTAAAGGAATAGTTGTTTTTAATTTCCTTTACCAAGTGTTTTGAACTTAATAATAGTTTTTATCTGGCTATTAACATTTTAAGAAGGTAGATGTTTTTGGATTCTTAATATTTATTTATTTTACTAAAGTTTTATTAATGTTAAGAAGAAATTTTATTTTAGTTTTTTGAGAGTTATGAATGTTATTTTTGTGAGTTTTTACTTTTTAGTTCTTATTCTTTATGTTAGATCAAGCCTATAAACATTATTATAAAAGGAATGACTAGGAATGTAATTCCTATTCGAGATCTTAAATTATGAAGTTTCCCAAAAAGGCTTGGCAATGCCTTAGGGCTGTAATGATGTTAGAGTTTTGATCATTTCAAGGCTCATTAAGATTTTCGACATGATTTAGCTTAATGTAGTAAATTCAAATTAATTCAAATTCAAAGCAATTCATTCAGAGGCATGTAGAGTATATAGCAATAAAGGAATATAATCAAGTTTGATAACTTATCTCTTTTGGCACTTCTCTTCATAGATTTCTCATTTGAGTTCATAGGTGTTGTTGTCAGTCTTGACTAAGCATTTAGCTTCTATTGTCAAGCCTTTGATGTCGTATTTGAAGATTGATGTTATTTTGGGCAATAGAGCTTGATTTATTCAATCATTTTCTTGCATCCAGAACTTGAACTTTTAGGCTCTTTTGCTTTGATTTGTGAGTTGAGAAGAAGATTTTGATTTTTTATTGTTGTCTTTCTTCTATGCTCAACTCAAGCCTTCCTGCATACACTTAAAATATTCTTGCACTGTTTCTACGTTGATGAGTTCAAATTAATGTGAACATACATTGCCAATATATTAGCGCAAAGAGTAGTTTTAATCACAATAATATGTAGAGTAATAAGCTAATGAATTAAAGCAGTTTTCATGGATAGTCAGGATAAATACTTGCTTTAATCAAACATTGAGTTATTTGAGCTAGCATAGATGTAAATTATAGTTAACTTTATGGTTTGGATTACTCTTCCTTTTTCTGTAATGGTTTTGAGCATAATCATTTAGTTTTGTTATTTATTTATTTTTTAGTTATATGTCTTTTAGACATTCTTATTTGCAAATTATTTGTTATTGTTTATTTTTTGATTGTTTATTTTTCTCTTCTTGTTTATCTTGAAAGTTTTACTTCATATTTTTCAGTTTTATTAGTTTGAGTGTGAATTATATATCTTTTCTATGTATGTACATGAGTGAAATGAATATGCACAGAAGGAACTATGAAAATTTATTTCTATTAATTATAATTATCTAAGTAATTAAAATTCTAAATATGATTTTTTAAATAATATGCAAATGAATGAATAAACAAATATATAGAAATATGTGAACAAAATTTAAAAATTCAATTTTAATCTATATACGACTAAAGGGAATTCAGACAAAATTCTAACTATTAATTTAGTTTTCAATACAAACGAAGTATTAAGACATGAAAAGTAGCACTTGATTTCTACAAATGAGAATATACACTAAGTTTATTTCTATAGAGATATACTAAATTAGACGTAATGAATGAATTTGTCTCTACAGGCATGTAAGTAAACAAAATGATTGAACTTGAATTTAAAAGAATGAACTAAAAGAAATAAGTAAAATTTGAATATTCAAATAATGACACATTCATTGAGAGCATTCAAGTTTGAGTGTCATACCTGCACTTACCTTTCCTTTTTATTTTAAAGGAACTTGGTATTTCATAATATCTTCAATTTGTTTCTTCAAACCAAGTTTCCTTTCTCTTTCTTCTTCTTTAAGAGTTTATTTTCTCCTTTCTTAGATTTCCTATACTTAAGTTAGTCTAAATAATAACATAAGTAATGTGTGAGTGCCAAGTGTTTTTGCCCCTTTATTAATTTGTCTTTGGCTTGTCTAAGATTTCTCATATCACTTCATAAGCCAAGACATCCTTACAAATGGTGGGATAGAGAGCATGTGGAGGATTTTCAACACTTTCAACTCCATTTTCATTTCATCCTTGTTTATGTCAATACATATGATTTCTCATAGATTTGGCCATGGGAAATGTTTCAAGTCTCTTCTTCCATTATATCCAATTTGATTTTGTTAGAAATTTGGAAGATGGGAGATGTAATACACTTTGAAGAACACAGACGATGCCAATGTTGGTTAAGCCAAATGGATCACTAGAAATGTTTATCAAGCCCGCTTTGATACCATTTGTAGGCTCTAGAAGGATAGCTTAACCCAAGAGGGGAGGGGTGAATTGGATAAACAAAAATTCATTACTTAACCCCTTTTGAATCATTTTCCTCTTTTTGTGCTTGTGTGTGGTGTGGTGTAAAATGAATAATAGAAACTATAAAATGCAAGAAGAATAAAATAGATGAGCAAATACACGCACACAGACAAGATGATTTTTATGGTGATTCAGGACCTCGTTGCTACATCTACTCTTCCAAGAGCACATACTCATTATGCCTTGGCTTCCACTATATCCCGTACAATGGAAATACATAGTGTCCTCGACACTCTTATGCTTTTCACAAGCTCACCAGAAAACTCACCTATTTCAAAGATCATAGGCAAACTTGGTAGTTTTCCCAAGCTCACTACCAACTCATTGGTTTTGAAGCTCACCAACAAACTTAATGATTTTCTAGAGATCACCATGTCACAACCCGCCTTTGAAGGTGTAATGTTCATATTTCCACGCAAGTTCACCTAAATTTGCCCACTTTTAGGGTAGGGTGTTCAGCCCAAAATTTGGCAGAGCTTAACCTGAATAGATGGGTCTAACCTATACAATTATATATCACATAAATAAAACAATAATATAGATTCTAAATACAAACATACACTATCCCACAGTTGCCCAAGATCGAGGTAAACCATGATGATAATACACCTAAGGGGACTTTAATTGATTTAACACAATCATAAATACTTTTTTAGGATATGCCAATATTTCACTTTTACATCATTGGGATCTTTTGAATAATATATATAATCATAATTCAATAATTTCAAATAAAATTTACAATTCCTTCTTATTATTCATGATTTAAGATCATTTGAATACAAGGATTCATCATTTAAATTACATACATAAAGGAAATCCAATCCCACTAAAATAATACAACATTCTATCACAAGGTACATTTACTTCTCAAATAAATTACTCTTCTATAATTTTTGTCATTATAATCTTCTATGGCTTGACCTGCCAACTAAAAAATAAAATAAACAGGGGTGAGTCTAAACAAACCTAGTAAGTAGACTATGTAACAAACAATAATGAATAATAAACGATAATCAATAATAGGGATCCCTCAAGTATCTATATTTGCATTCCACACATATAAAATCCAATCCATAACAAAATGAATATATCAGCATATCTCATCAAAACCATACATTTTGGAATTTTCAAATTCCCAATTCACATATTCAAATTCAGGATATTCACAATCCTTAACATAACGAAGCATCAAATTAGCCAAGGGGTAATCTATCCCTTTCAATCAAGCCTACATTACATTTCACTTTGATTGGACGTTCAACATCCCCCTTCATTCTTACAAATTCCTACACAAAACAGGGAATAATCATTATCCCTTCATCCCATTCATACATCCACATGTCATAACACAACTTAGGAGATAATGATTATCTCCATTCAATCAAATAAACATACAAATACAGCCTACATACCTTACTGACGAATCGTCTCCATAATGCCACAAGCTTCATAGCTTCCTACCCATATTCAACTTGTCCTATATATACAAATAAGTCATTTATTTACAAAGATAACCTTGCCAAATTCATGGCTTACATAGCCCATACACAATTTCCCTAGTTAACCCAAACTAGGTCATAATTGAATATCCATTTTCACAAGCTCGAATCACCCTATATAAATACCCAAAGCATCATAACTTATAAATTATATATTTCTCCTATGGTTTACATAATAATCCAAATCAAATTCCTCACAAAAATCACTATTCATGAATAATATGAATCCCTAACAATACTTTATTAAGTACGTATTAAATGTTTTCCCCATACTAACTTCATAGAAATCATAAAATTCCCTAGAAGTCACTATTCACAAAACCCTAACAAGCCAAAAATCATGATTTTCATAGCCAAATCATTCTCAATTTATGGTAATTAACTCAATACTCATTTTCTCCATAATTACTCATATCATTGTTTTCTAAAAATCACTTTTCAAAAAACTGTATAAAACCCTAGTTTACAATTATCAACTTTTTGGATAAGATCAGGTAGCTTACATGGAATACAAGTGTAACTTTCATCCATAGGCAAGATTCTAAGCCCAACACTCCAAAAAGCTTCCTCCAATCACCAAAATCCGAATCTTCCTCCATTTGCCGTCGTCCAAATTCCAAAAACCTAAGCCAAGAGGCATGCTAGCTTGATTAACCACCCTAATATCCATGTTTTCTAGCAAAATTGGTGACAAATGGGGCATAATAGAGTTGGGGAAGGAAGAACGGAGTTAAGGGAGAAAACAGTATAGATTGGAATGAAAATGGAATGGGTTTAGGGCTTGAAAATTTGCATTTTTCCTGTGCTCTAGTGTGTCAGCAGACTCTTGCCGCAGCAAGGAAAAGCCTTGCCATGGCAAGGACTTGCTGGATGGCTAAAAATTGAATTTTTGGAAGCCTTACCATGGCAGAAAGTTACCTTGCCATGGCAGAAAATTACCTTACCACAATAAGGTCCTACTAGATGCCAAAAAACATGTTTTCCAAAGGCTTGCTATGGTAGAGAAAAGGCTTGTCGCGGCAAGCACTTTTCGTCCCACATAATGATATTATTTTAAGCATAACTTTTGCATACAATGTCCAAAATTACCTAATTTTTGAGGCATTGGAAATTTAACTTCAAGGGATATAATGTTATTTAATAACCTTTTCCAAATCATCCCCCAAATATGTCAAAAATTTCAATAAAGTTAACCCATCTCATTCATCTCGTTATTTTTCTATCATTTGGAATAACTTCTATATATTAGTCATAACTTCCTCATATAACATCGGAATCAAGTGATTTTTCTTCCATTGGATAGTAATTTCATAATATACAACTTTCATATTGAACAAATTAGGCCATTATCTATGTCAAAAATCAATAACAATGAACCCCTTTTTAAATTCAATACTTTCATTTATGAAAGATCACCATAGCCCCATTTTGACATAAAACATTTCAAACCTCCCAATAATCACTTGCCACACATCACATACATGAAATGAATTATGTTCATACCATTCACTACCTCATTTGAGGTTAACTATCAAGAATCACCTATGTAGTTCTTTTTAATTGAATGTTCTGACATAAGTAACTCCATAAGCGATTTTCATTCGAAAATGCATCCAAAACTCAAACTGATGTTTCACTCATATATAATACACATAATAACTATCTTAGGCCATTCACATTGACCACAAATATGCTTTTTCCCAAATTCACCATTTCAGTTCTTTTTCTTCTTATAACTATTATATAATTTAAATTGATAACATTTATGAATTTCAAGCATCAAACTCTACCCATATCCACATAAGCAAATTTTAATCACTTTAAACATCATATAAGGCTATTTATATATGTCATAAATATGCTTTTGTTCAATTTCACTACTTAAGTTCTTTTCTTCTCATTGACTTTGTATAGCTCCAAATAGTGAAATTTATCAAATTCATAAGGTAAACTCTACCCATTTCCACATGAGTAGATTTCAAACACCATAGGTGTTACACACCAACAACTCATTACAATGTGGTTTTCTTGAGTTTACTACAAATTCTCTGGTTTTTTGATTAACCAAAAAACTATTACACATTTAAGCACATGGGAAGATATGATCTTTTTCATCTCTATTAATGCATAAAGATCTTCCCAAAATGCAAATAAAATGGCTATAAAGATAAGAAAATTGTAGCTCATAAAAGATATAAGATGATTAAGCTCGTGGCCATTGGTGGAAGGATTTACACATACTTAAGCTCATTAGAATGGGTTCCTTCACCATGCCAAAACATCCCACCTTTTCTCCTTAAATAGCTTCTTTGTATTGTCGATTGGTGGAGAAGATGGGAACTGTTAAATGTAGAGATGAGAGCAACATTGAATGAATAAGATTGTTTGAATTTTCTACCATTGAAATCTAGGTCTTTCTAATTTGTCTCGAGATGTTGCATCGCTATTCAGAGAAGAGGATGAGCTATATTAAAAGGTGTTCCTCTTTTTGACTTTTTACAGCTTTGAAAACCTTGCAGTGCTGCTTATTGCCGAAAATGGTGATTGATATAAGTTTGCATAATGTCGGCTCTAGTGCAGATGTCATTTGTGTGCTAGTCAAATAAATTGAGTTTTTCCTCTAACAAGTCATGGCATCTCTCTATCTGCATTTGTTTGCCATAAGTTGCAGATGGATTCTTTAAGTTTTTTCTATTAGTTGATCTTCCATAGGAGTAATTTATCTGTTACATGTATCAAACAAACTTTGAATGGTGCAGATGAAGTCCAAATGATTGAATGACAAACTCTTCTTTGTTCTGCAAAAATTCCTCCAAGAGATTTATTTGTTGATCGATCCTTCATGTATGTGCTTTGTCTATTGTTAATAACAAACTAGCTCTAGATTGCACTGACAAAATTGGGTTGATTGATTGAAAAACTTCTCCTTGTATATGAATAGATGAAGTGAGATGTTCTTCCTTTGTTCTTCATTGTCTGTTGGAGGTGGCGGACAAAGTTTGATCTATCTTACTCTAACAAATGACATATTGTATTCTTCTTGAATTCCTAATTGTTTGTTGAAAGTGGCAGATGAAGCATACTTTAACTTTCTCGAATAGATGAAGTGTGGCATTCGTCTAATGTAAGCGATAGGCGAACTATGTCTTGCTTTGTCTTGGACTGAATACCTTGCACATCACGTTTGTATTTTGTAAGTTGTAGATGATTGTGCATTTGTCTATTGAAGTCCCTTTTTGGTCCAAGAAACTCTTTGTTTGTTCAGCTTCTTCTATGCTCACTATGTAGCTTCTACATCATCTTCTGCTTTGGCTGATACTTTGTCTGTAATAATAGATGACCTTTAATCCACAGATGAGGTGAAGTTCTTTAACTATTCTGCACACTTCGAGTAACAGAAGGGATTTGTTCTTGCAACTTCTTTATTTCGTCATTCTTTGGTTTGTCTGTCTTGGCTCAGTTGAAGTTTTACTCCCTTCTTTGTTCAAGTTGCCATTTTGTCCTCAGACGCATCTATTCTTCTAACTCCGTTGATTTGATAAAGTTTCCTTCTCTTTTTGAATGACCGTCTGGGCAGCGATCTCTTTTTTCTTCCTTTGACTGAGTATTTGATGAAGTTTCTTCTTCTTTCTTCATCTCAAATTAGTTTTCTTTGGTCAATGTAGATCGCTCGAGTTTCTCAAACAACTATATGCTCTTCTATCATAGCTTCATCTTTAACTGCTTGTTTTGCATTTGTCTATTGAAATTTTCTTGTTGAGGTTGATAGACAACGCAAGCTCATTATAGTGCATCTTCGAAGCCTTGTTTCTCCTTCTATTGCTTTTGTCCATGGAAGCTTCTTTTAGACAACTGTAACCTTTCTCATTGCTTGTGTTCTACTTTCTTCTTCTTCCATGATTTTCATCAGTTTAGCTTCTTTGAAATGTAGCAGATATTTGTGGCAATTTGTTGCAAATGATCATGATCCTACACTTTGAACTTTTCTGCACTTGCTACGTTGTTAGCTTTTGTACATAAAATATCAAAATATATTTTATCTTCTTGTGATTGTATCATTTTGTAAAGCAAGAATAATATATATCTCCATTAAATGCATAATATCAAAGCTTAAGTAATTATGATGCATAGTATTAACTTAGCAAGTTTATGCAGTAAAGGTTAATTAATGTTTGTTGTGTTCGCACCATAAAGTGAGGAATGTATGCTTGTATAATTAAATATTCATGATTATGTATTTATGTTAATTAATGTTTATCAATTTATAATCATAGATATGGTTGTTAGATATTTAAGTATTTAGTTTTCTTATCTTAATACAAGATTTGTTATCATCAAAATCCTATATAATAATGCTGAAAGTTAAATGATTTGATTCTTAGATATTTGTGGAATATTATGGTGCATTTTAATGATATATTAATTGGAAAAAGTATGTTAGGAATGAATGAGAAAAAGAAAAAGAATGGAGAAAAAGGGCAAGAGTATGTTTAAAAGAAATCATCTATGAAAATAACATCACTTATATCCAATTTTTGACATAGCATTTGGATGATTTAGAAAACATGATTGACATGAAATTTGCTTGAAATTATCTTTTTAAATCTTCAATAATTACATAATTTGTACATCTTATGAAGAAATTATGCCTGATGCGCCGAAACTGCTCCTAGTGAATAATTAAGGACGAAAATGATGAGGTTAACTTGATAAATTTAAAATTTTGTGTATTATTTATGCAAAATAATTTTGAAAATTTGCATGAAAGACCCATTAAGATAAATATGCATATGATCTAGAATTTGTAAATGATTTATTGATTTTTATGTGACATTTGAGGTTTAATTATTAAGTGGGTGAGTATTAGGCCATAATTGATAATTACGATTAAATGGCTCTATCCCTAATTAATTAAGGAAATTAATTATGCATTTTAATATATTAATGAAAGGAATAATTATAGCATACATTAACTATATTGAATTGAGGAGATTAATGGGGAAATGTAGTTGCAAGTACATGGGACACACATACACCTATGGAACACCAAAAGTATAAGCCATTTAAAGTGCTCCACCATCTTCAATTCGACAAAACCAATCGCCACCCATGCCCTCTTCCTGCTATCTCATTCCACACCATTCTGTGTCCTTTTTTGGAAATTTTAGCTTGGGAAATTCATGATCAGGGCGTGTAATTGATTATTCATCAAGAAGAGAGCAAAATACATCCCTTTGGACATGGAGAAGAGAAAAGCAGCCCCATTTTCATCCTTTCATGTTGTTGGACATGAGAAAAATGGAAGAATGGAGCTAGAAAACTCATTTCATGGCGGAAAAAAGCTTAAATTAAGTGGTAAGATCCTTTTCCCCATTAAATTTTGAACTTATGTTTTGCTAAGGGTTTTAATGCAATTTCATGGGGAAAATTAGGGTTGGAAAATGCATGGATTTGATAGGGGTTTAATGGGGGAATTTGATTAATCAAGAATGGTAACTTAATAGATGTTATTTAGGCGTGATTGGATTTCCATAAAGCTGCCCACGAAATGGATAGTTACATACCTTGGGTGTGATTTGGCTATTTATAGTGTATAAAGCAAACGTAATTTTTAATGATTAATATATAATGCTAATTATGCTAGGAGATGAGTAATTTCTGTTGGAATTATGTATATAAGATATGCATGCAAATTGTTTGATGAAATGCTTCAATGAAACCTTGGTTGAGAATGAAGGATGTTTGAGTAGTTTGTAAATGAATTTTTAAGGATTTATTTACCTTGTTATGATATTATTAAATTTTAATTACAATGGTAATGAAGTATATGTAATTGATATTGAATAAAATAGGAGACAGGTGGCTGCAATTTATAAAGAACATGATGTTTGCTAAATTGCTTCAAGGTGAAGTAAATTGAATGTGTAGGAACTGCTTGGTGATAATTTGGGTGAACCTTGTGCCTAATTTTATTGTTAATAAATTTAAATACATGTTAATTATGTTGAAGATGATTTGTGTAAAATTTATAACCCATGAGATGGATGATATGTGGCTGAATTTTGTGAATCAAGCCATGTATAAAAAGTGTTTGTTAAAATCAAATGAGGAACTTAGTGAAAATTTCCAAACTTGGATCATATGGAACCCCAACTTAACATAGGGGATAATTTACATTAAGATGTGGTTTAGAGTGTGTAATTGAACACCGGGATACGAATATACCTTAATGAGAAGATTAAGAGGGTTTCATCTATTTTATAGATTGAATTGAAATTTCCAATTGAAATATATGTACATTAAAGTGTTGATATATGTGATATATGCAGGATCATTGAGCATGGATGGGAAGTTAAGGAACTGATGAGGATTTATGAAGTGGAACTTCATGCAGGTAAGTAGGCTTTCTTTTCTAATTGCATATATGGCTGGATTGATATAGTAATCATCTCATGTTTTGAATCCGGGCATGTATGAATGGATGGGGATGGTAGATGTCCTATGCTTTGCTAAAGATGAATGTTTATTATGTTATGTGAACATATGATTGCTAGGAATATAAAGTATCTCATGATTCTTGTGAATGCATATTCTTATGTATGGATGTCTAGATGAAAAAGATAAAGAATATCCCACAGTATATGTGTGAATGGGTGTATTAATGGGGACAATGGATGTCCTAGTAACCTTCTTTTATGCATAGGTGGATGGGATAAAGAGTATCACATGTTTTGTGTACAATAATTATAATTATAAATGGATCAAAATGCTTGGTGATAAGTGATATATGAATGTTGAATTGGAGCATGGACTAGCATGAGGCTGTGGGAGCGTACAATATGACATTGTGTAATCATTCGCACATAAGTGTGACTGCATGAATGTTATGTTTAGCATATCATGGACATGCCATGATGTTATCATTCATTATGCTTATTAATGGTTTATTTTATATTATTTTCACCGAATTGCCTACTTACCGAGTTCACCTGGAACTCATGCCTTCTTATTTTATTTCTTAGCTAGTAGGTGAGGTAAAGAATTCCAACTGTGGGTTGGGGCTTGTGAGTAAGAATTGAAGATGTTTTCATCATGACATGATAACTTGGGATTGAAATCCCTCCATGTATATGTATTTGGAAATTCAATTAGATTTCTATAATGAGGTGTATTGATATTTAAGAAGATTAGAATGATGTATATTATATAGTATTAACATGTCATATTGATGAAATTATGAACAAAATCATGTGATTGCCATCACGATTTGGTTTCAGTCTTAGGCACATAGCCATTGGGGAGTTGGGCTGTTGCGGATGTATATTTTATGGTTTATGTCATTGATTTATAATCATTGAAATTATAATTGTAGATGATAAAGAATTGTACAAGTATATCACCTTATATTTTTGTGTAGACTTTGCTGAAATTTGGGTAGAATATTTTCCTTAGAAATAGCAAAATTATAAGGTAATAGTGAAATGCATAGGCCCCTAGGTGGGGTGTTACATTTGGTGATGAAGACTTCCTAATTTGTCTCATCAATAGGTTATATGTCAACATCTTTGGACAAGTGAATGGTTTGGATGGATTTGGTTAATGGGACATTCATCCGATCAAGCCCTTTTTGTGGCTTTTATAGTTGTGAAGTTAGATCAGATGTGGTATATGATGCTTGTCATTAGAATCTATGTGGTGGACAACTTAGATTACTTTTTTTACTGGAATAGATCCTCTTGTACTAAAAGCTCTATGGCCAATGAAATATCCATCTCATGATCTATCCCATCCACATTGTGCTAGTTATTAAGTTTCATTAAATGAATGGTTCTAATTAGTCTTAATTTGGTTGATTACCTTAGATCTAATGTAGTACATTGGAGCTAATCAAGTTGTATGTGCATTATGATGGATTTGATGACTTGTGCAGTCCTAATTAGAAACAATCTATTATTTGAAGTGTCAATTGATTATATCAAGATGGATCTATTTAGGTCACAACAAATCTAGTTGATCATGATCCTGATATTTTGATTTGTGACTTAAACATGTGATATTAGTGTTAGTCCCTTTGGTACGGCTTAAGCCAATTGGGAGTAGTGAATTTCATTTATAAAATTTGCTTGCTTTAACCCCCATTAATTAAATTCCCTTATTTTAAATGATTTGCTATTGGAATATATAAAAAGTAAAGAGCAAGCAGATAAACTAATCACAGATAGCAAGCATAATATTTGGTGGCTCAAGACAACCTCCCTACTACACTCTTCCAAGCAGACACCCTTTGTATCTTAGGTTCCACTAGATCAATCTTAATACAACTAGGGTCACTAAACTATTCTTGCATCTAGCTCAAGGGGACATAATCCTCAATGCCACTTTTAAATAAGTTGGTTGTGAGACAAACTCAAACAATCACACTTGTTCCTCTTAAGACTGGTATCTTATACTAACTCAAGGAATTCACAAAATAGAGATAAGAAAGAAAGTTTTATACTTTTGAATAGTTTATTAATCAAAGCATAGGAGAAGCTATTTTTATCATTTGAAGCTCCCTTCTATGTAAATAGTCTTTCATTTTTATGTTGTTGATCAAAGCCTTGGATGAGAATAAGTGAAAGTTGAAAGCACTTGCTTTTTGCTACAAATGTTTGTGAAGATTAAAGCTCAATAAATCCTTTGAACAACTTCTTGAATGTCCCAACATAATTATTTTTATAGATTTTTCAAAAATATAGTTGTTAGAAGTGGTTAGGGTGCATCTAATGCTTTGCAACATTCAAAATTTTTTATCATCGCAATTGGCAGGTAGATCACAAGCAACTACGATAATCGATAGGCAATATGGCATGTAACAGGAGGTACCGACTATGGTTAAACCTTGGATTTCCTTAGAACCCATATTGTTGTCCATTAGTAGGTGGTATTGTAGGCGTTTGCTATATCAGTTGTGCTCCAGGTGGTATTCACAGGCAACATGGGCTTGTTAGGCGATTTTCTTTCATTTAGTAGGTGGTAGCATGATGGTACCTTCGACTTTGGCTATGAGATCACAAGCGCTACCCATAGGTAGCTGCAGTATCGACTATGGTTGTCTAAAGACTTCATGCCCTGTTGTAACACCTTAGGTGGTATGTGTGGGAGGTTGCGATGTGGTTACAGAGCAAGAGCTGTTGCCTGTATTACATTTTTACATTGTGAACTTTGATATTTTTCATTATATTTCATTATGTTTTGTAAGCCATCAAAATATGGATTATTATAAGTGCTTAGAAAGAAAGAGCATTCACAATTAGATGTCTAGAATATGTCTAATTAAGGCAAATTTGACAGATTTGGAATCTAATGGTCCTGATCATCCACAACTGTGCAGAAAAAATGCACAATGTATCGCTCAAGTCCTTCCTTGAGCGAGACTTTAAGGGGTATGAAAAATCCCTAATGATAAATTAAGATGTAACACCCATGGTGTTAAAAATGAGGAAACATTTTATCGAAATATGCATTTGGACTTTGTACAATGATTTGAAGGATAAATATATGAATTATATTTGAAATTTGATATGAATTAAGTGAGGTTATGAGAAAAGTTGGAATGAGTTAAGTTATAGATGGAAGGATGATCAATTGGGGTGTGATTTTAGTACTTGATTGAGTATTTTGTGTAATTTTATGAATTCATTATGTTAATATGTCATTATTAATGAGGGAGTAAATACATGAGAAAAATCCAAGTTTAAAGTGGAGGAAAATCCACAAAATGTTTGATAGTAAGTCGATGCCACGACACAAGAATCTAGTGTAGCGACATTATTTAAGAAGAGGAGAATTTTTGGCATCCAGGGAGGTGGATACAGTGGCATTGAGATTTGATGCTGCCACATCACTTCAGCATTGGCCAAAATTTTTGGCATCAAGCAAGTTGATGTCACAACATAGGTTTTTGATGTTGTAGCATGAGCTATGTGGTGCACTGGAGCAGCAAAAAATCTAACTTTTTAAAGGCTAGACTCTGTTCCATTTTTCATTCTATCCATTTTGTTTCTTCTCCTATGCTCTAAACTTTATGCCCTAGCCCCGTTTAGCCCAAATTCATGCCTTTTTAGTTTGGAAAATTCCTTATTTAGGTAGAGACTCACTCAAGCATTCCTTTAAGCTTGGGTTTTAGAAATTCGGATGGTGGAAAATGGAAGAAGATCCAATTTCTGGTACATGGAGTGTCCTACTTCAAGTTTTGAGCTTGGATTCTCATCCATGTGAGGGAGATATGCTTAAACTCCATGGTAAATCGCTTTTCCCCAATCAAATTTGGAGTTTTCTCAGCTAGGGTTTTGTAAATTTTCATGAATAGTGGAAATATGGGGTAAAATGATAGATTTCTGTTATTATTCATGACAAAAATAAGTTAATGGATTGATTATAGTGATTTAAACATAAGAATTCATGGTGTTGGCCTGTCAAGGCTTTTGTGAATAGTAAAAATTAGGGAATTTCATGATTTAGGTATGCCTATCATGGGGGAAATGTGTAATTCATGACTTACAATATTTTGAGACATGTATGGGGTGATTTGGATATGTGAAATCAACTTTTTGGCCTTGACCGAATTGTGTTTTTTGTGTATGGGTTATATGAGCCATGAAGTGTTTGCATTAAAAGCATAATTGATGCTTAATCGTATTATCCTTAAGGTTAATTAAGTGTTAACTAGGCTACATAGAAGATAAGTGATGAGTTTAACCTTGGTGGCAGTCAGCTAATGAAAGTTATAGCTAACCTATTATGAAGATTATTTCATTGTTAATGAAATGATGATTATCATATGTTTGATAAAGTGTTGCCAAAAGAGAAATGATGCGAATCTTTAATACGTGGATGATATGACTTAGAAATGATTACAAAAGAATACATATTCAACAGATTTGTGGTTAACAGTAGAGTGCTGTTATGCACTTGAAGAATAAATGGATTCTCTAGTAGCCTCATCGTCTTTGATGTAATATGATTTAGTTAATGTTTCTTTTCCAAATAAATGACATTATTATATGTACATTGAATATTTCTTGTAAGGACATTGGAATATAGAAAGAAAGCAAATTGTTGAGCTTGCTGAGCTACGGAACTTAAGGCATCAGAAATTAAGTAGGCCCTCGTTTCTAGTTACTTGCATGGGAATTGCCCATTTGTTTAAATCTAGGTTTGTATATTAGCTTGGGAATAGTGGATATCCCATTTGTTATGAATACATATGGTTGAATCCTTTGATAGTTGTTTATATTGGTTTATGAAGGCTCAAAAGTCAGGAATAGTGAATACCCTTTGAATTGAAGTTATTAATGGATGTTTATGATGTGAATGGAATGAGTATCTTATGATACTTATTCTTGTGTATGGATGTTTATTAGTTGGGGATAAAGAATACCTCATGGTCATGATGAATAGTATGTTTCATATGGATTCATATGAATGCCCAATTTGAGGGGAATAGAGAACATTCCCTAATTTTATTTAGGAATGAATTTGTCTATTATAATATGGTGAATAATATTATATAATAAACATGTTGAAAATCTATTGAATGGAATCAAAAGAATTATGTATTACATTTGAATGTTGCATATGATTGTATATGTTCTAATCTTGATAATCTCATCTTTATGAGTTTTAATTATTATTTTCTATTGTTGCATACTTACCAAGTTGCCCAGACTCATGCCTTCTTGTTAAATTTTTAGTTGATAGGTTGGCCAAGGGATTTATGAGAAAGGCTGAAGGCATATGGTGTATGGTGGATTGGGGTTGTTACTCATTTTTTGTATATTTGTATAAAAATAATTGTGTAAGAGTATGAGTGTGTTTTGATGATTTCAAATGATATATATTATATTATAATGACATATAGTATAATTGCATGTCGTAATAGTGGAAATTGTATGTGATATGAATATGGGTTTGTTTATTACCATCATGGGAAGAAATAGGTTTTGGGCTTTGGGTAAATTAGGATAGGTTAATGATTTATGATTTGAGTTATGTTATTGCTGTATGATTGTTAAATTCAAATGTTATTATTGATGATTGTGTTTTATACTAGAAATTGTGAGTATGGATATTAGAAATTTATTTGACTAATGTATATTAGGTTTTGGACCTTAAAAATATAGGTTTTGCTCTGCCAAATTTATGGTAGGATATTTCCCTTAAAAATAAAAAAATTATGAGGTTATGGGAAGGTTTCCCTTAAGAAGAAGGGAAACAGTAGCATCCCACATAGGTCCCATTAGGGAATAATCTACAAGATGGTGAAAAGAGGCACTCAGAATTCTTGGTAGAAATGCTATTCCTATGACTGGATATGATATTGTACAAATGATATTTATATAAAATGAATATGATGATGCTGTGATAGCACAAATATGATTTGATTATGTGTATAGTTAATGATATTTAATTGTCACGATTAGAGTAGCACGGTGAAGTATGGTGGTGCTTATATGCATCTTGTTTAAATGTTATTATTTTACAAGAGATTGTGAATTAGATTGATTATGTCATTATAAGTATATGAATCTTTATGATTTGTTAGATTGATTTGATTAATATCGATATGACATAACATGATACGATCCTTAGATGTTTATTTGAGAAAATGGACCTATTTTGTTGTTTTGTTGGATTCACGACCATATTCTTAAGAACTTTGAGGGTTCCTTGACGAAGTTTTGATTGTGACCAATTTTTATGCAACATGGCATGTGTATGTACTTGGCCTATAAATATGTGCTTTAAATGGCTTGGTAAATATGACATAAGTGTGTTGATTGACCTTGGGTTTCACTTTGAATTGTATTTATTAATAATGTGATTGATTATCGTAAATGATGATACCGAGTAAGTAAGGATATTCTAATTATAAATGTTTTGTTTGTACATTTAATATAAATTTATTGAGATTGGTTGAATATATATGTTATGACAAGTATTATAAGATAAGATGGTAGGATGATAGTGCTTCGATTTCATCAAATCTTGGCACTGCTTCACTTGTGAGTGTTACTATAACACCTATGGTGTTAAATTTTGATAATTATTTGTTGATTAATGAAGAAATTAGGTTTAAAAAGAAATAATGCTAGTAAAAGTATGATGATGCAAATTGCAAGTGGATATAATTAAAATTTTGATTTGATTTCTAATTATTAGAGGGTGTAAAATGTGAAAAATTATACTTTATTTATTTGAAAAAATAATGGGAAATAAATGAGGAAAAAAATATGCAAAAAATTAGAAAAATAGGCTAAAAATGGAGACTGCAGGGCAGACATTGCAGCTTGAAAGTAGCAGCATCAAATTGAAGAAAGGGTGATGGCATTGGTAGAGTTTTCCACAACGAGGCGTGGATTGGACACCGCGATATGGAATTGGGTTATGGCAAGGGCAGTGCATGGGAATATTTTTCCATGATGCAGTGTGGATGAGATGCCATGGTGTGGGATCGAATTATAGTAAGGCAATGGCGTTCCATGCCGTGGTGTGGAATTGGACGCTGTGGTGTTGGTTGGCGTTAAATGTGAGACAACTGATTTTTTGATCATTTTCTATTCCGTTTCTTCTCTACTTTGTCCCGTTCCTTCTCCCCTTTTGCCCTAACCCTATTATACATGATTTCTAGCCATTTTAGCTAGGAAATCATATTGACCAACTAGAAAAACTTGTGATCTTTTAGTTAAACCTAAATTTCACTCTTTTGAATCGTGAAAAATGGTAAAAAATGGAAGAAACATCAAATTTCCCCCAAATAGATGGATCCATATGGAGTTGGAAGCTTGGTCTTATGTTTGGGAAGGAAGGCTATGCTTGTAAGCAATGGTAAGTTCAATTTCTCAACCGAATCTCAAATTTTAGATTTTAGGGTTTTGGGGAAAAGTGAATTTTGGGGCTTAAATTAACAAATGTGCTTATAAATTAATGGGGGAATGATCTAATGAAGTAATTATTGTGATTGGGCTTGAGATTTTGGGTTTAACATAATTAAGGTTTCTATGAATAGTAAAAATTGGGGATTTTGTGATTTTGTGGAATTAATCAGAGGATAAATGATTAATGCAATAATTAATATGTTCTAGAAAATGTATGATGAAATCGAGTTTTGTGCTATGCCCTAGTTAGGGTTTAAAGAGGATTTTTGTGAATAGGCCATGTAAGCTATGAATTGAATAGCCTAAAAGCTTAATTGAGTTATTTACATATTGTTAAAATGCTAATCATGTGAGATATTAGATAAATATGTTAGACATGAAGGTTTCTTGTGATAATTGTAAAGAAACCCTAAGTTAATTGGTGTTTATCATATGTTTGATGATTATAGCTTGAGATTGGCTATAAATAATGTATTATAATTGGCAATGACCCTGTATAGGATGATCTGAGAGGGATGAAAATACAGTTCAAGAGGAAAGTGGTTTAGAGCTAAAGGCCTAAGGTAAGTAGGCAACCCCCTCTTTGATTTGAATGAATGGATGGGGATAATAGGTATTCTATGTTTGTTCCGAGCATGTGTGTTTTGGATTAGGGATTGTGTATATCCCTTGCTTGTTTAGAATTAGTGTTTGTCGGGTATTTCAAATGCTTGAATGATTGGGGTCACAAAGTATGCCATGAATGTTTATTTCTTTTTATGTGAATGGTTGTGAACATTGGTACGCATGTTGGATTCATGGGGTAGCGCATCCCCAATTTCATTCTTTATTATATTTGTTATACATGAATGTTGGGGATTTGGAATATCCCATAGTCGAATTGGTCCATGATTTAGACATGTGAATAATGGGGATCGAGAGTATCCCACAATATGCTTATTCTTGTGTATGGATTTTATATGAAAGATATAAGAAATATCCCAAGTATGTACTGAAAAGAATAGATGGGATGAATATATACCATGTTAAGATGATATGTTATATAATTGTGTTTTCATTGTATAAATTAATAGGGAAAGTATAATTCTCTATTGTGATGTTGTTAATGAGTGATAAAGATGAGATAAGTGATATCCCATAGCTGTGTAAGTAGCATGATGTAGTATATGATTGTATATGAATAAAATGGGAATCATTCCATAATAGTATAGATATGTATAATTATACATAAGCGTTGAAGGCATAGCTGTAATATTATGCTTGTATAGTATAGTTGGATATATGATGCATGTATTTATGGTGATATGAGACACCTGTATGGCGTGTATTGTGGTACAATGAGCCAAAGTGGCTCAGATGTGATGTGAAGTACCGAAATGGCACCGTATGATATTATATGCCAGAAAGGCATAGGGTGTGCATGGAAAGAATGAGGATATGAGCCTCATGTTATGGTTTCCTTAGATTGTGGATCTCATGATAAGATGGAAATGTGTTGTGTTTATGATGTTTCAATTTGAATTATTATTGTATTCGATACATGTTCCGGGTGAGAACATATTGTTATATTTAATTATTGTTTTATTTTATCTATGCCTACTTATTGAGTTACCTAGACTCACGCCTTCTTATATTAAATTTTTAGCTATTAGGTCAAGTAAAGAATCCCAATTGAGATTGGGATGGATGTGCAAGATTAGAGTACAATTGATGGTATTGTAAAGTAATGAGATTGGAATCCCATTGAAATTTGTAAATTATTATTTAATTAAGAGATGTATGGTTGTATTTTATTCCAAATAACATAAACTAAATGTAATGGCATGTCATACTAATTATTTATGATATTGTAGATGGATTTATATTAATCAGGGGAAATATATTGCCATCATGATCTAGTTCCGATCTTGGGCTGAGCTATGAGTATGGGTGTGGGTGTGGGTGTATATCGGTATAAATGTCCATAATACAGGGTAGACTTTGTCGGATTTTAGGCAAGACATTTCCCTTAAAATTTAAGAAATTGTGAGAGTATGATAAGATTTCCCTTAAGAAGAAGGGAAATGGAAGCCTTTCGCATTGGCCCAGGTGTGGTGTGGTCAAAATGCATAGGATGGGGGTGCGAAGCGTTACAAATGGTATCAGAGCCTTTTTTGTGACTTGTCTGTGTGGTGAGTCCTACTCACCTATACAAAAGCACTAAGTCTAGATTCATGATGGCAATGGTTATGAGAAAGAACTAGGAAATGACATGCCAATACTGGTTTATGAATTCATGAGAAAACGGTAATGGTAATAGGAAGGCGTGAGATAGGAAGTAGGGCATATGAATTGTGCTATAGATATGATATGAATGTGGTGTGATGCTAATGTTATATTTATGATTATGCCTAGGTGGCATGAATATAATATCAGTATAAAATAAATTTAATAGTACTGTGATAGCACAAAGTAACACTTATTTACTGTGGGCAGAGTAACATAGGGAAGCGTAGTGGTGCCCATAGGCGCATCTTATTGGCCTGTTATTATAATGTTTGTGAATGTGAAAGTAAAAAGAATGAAACTGTGAAGTTTCATGAGTTGACATTTGTGCCTTGATTGCGTGATATATTATGGCATTAGTCTTAGATGTATATCTGGGTAACTGGCTTAACTTATATATATGTTTTGTTGAGTTATTGAGAAAGGAATAAGTTTTAAATATTGTGAATGATATGAATATGATATGTGATATCCATGAGATACGGATAAGTTTAAAAAGATTTGAATACCCTGGGGCCTAGACGCCATGATGCCGTGGATGTAATGAGAATGGAAACCCACAAGGTGTAGATATGTATTGCTGGCATATGTAATTGATATTTGTATTTTGAGTATGGAAGCGTACTCTGAATGAATGTTATTAGTGATTGCTTATATATGTAATTCGATTTATATGAATTGTTATGTGTATTTGAACAATTTTATGTTTTGAATGATATGATTGACCGTAATGCTGAGATGGCATTGATGTGATTGATTGCATTGTCAGGATAATATTGTGTACGATTATGTATGACGGTGATTGAAAATGTCAGGATGACATTGTTATGATTGTAATGCCTAGATGACATTAATGTAATTGATATGTTGATTGAATAAATTTACATGTCTGCCATGATTGTGTTAATGATTGTGTTGATGGATAATGGATGTTGTCATGATTTATTTGAGTTATGTTGACTGATAATGAGATTGATGAAATTATGTAATCCCCCGTATGTTTGACATTGTATTTGGCTATGAGCTCAAACTATTATGAGTGATGCATTGTTGTGAATTATGATATATGGGAAATATTATGCATGTATGGAAATGATATGTGATTGTATTGTATGATTAGGTAATGATTTGGTGGTAAGCTCTTGAAAACCACCAGATGCTAATGAGTTTGTGTTAAGCTCATGAAAACCACTAGATGCTAATGAGTTTGTGGTTAGCTCGTTAAAACCACCAGTTGCTAATGAGTTGGTAGTTAGCTCATGAAAACCATTGGTTGTTGTATGGGGTTGTGTGAGCAGCCAGCATGGCTGGACATTGCTTAATGATTGGCCTGGATGGCCTAATTGGTATAGATGGTATTATGGGAGGTTCTTTGTAAGGATGCCTAGCCCCGGAAGGGACAGATTATGAAACTAGTGAGGTTCCTAATAAGGATGCACTGGGCCTGGAATGTGTGGTAGTGTGTAACATGAGCATTGCATCATGAGTATTACATTGATGTTGCTTTGATTAATACTAATAAATATCTATATATAATGTGATAGACATGGTATAAGCCCATGGATGTGCCATGTATGCGATATAGTATGCATCATATGTATGTACCTAGAGTTGGATGGCTGTATGTATGTTCATTTAATACGACTATGTGAATGACCCTGATTTGGGGTCAATTGCACCATTCAAGTATGACTGTATGCCATGGCATTAGCATGGATTGCTAGATTAATTGTGATTATATTGATTTGAGTAAATTTGGTTTGAGCATCTTATATGTGTGTGTGTGTGTGTGTGTGTGTGTTATTTTTGTTATGGCTTAGATCTTATGATCAGTAAAAACATCTTGTGCAGTGTATCATGAGTACATGGATCTGCTAGATGTAAATTAATCATAATGGACTAGTGATATGTATAATTATTTACTTTTGAATATCAGAGTGTGTAGCGGAAGCATGGTGTAAATGATATTTAGACTTATAAATTGATCCCTAAAGTTTCAAGAATGAAAGTCTTTGTAAGGAGAGTGGTTTGTAACACTTGGGGTGTTAAATTTTGATAATTATTTGTTGATTAATGAAGAAATTAGGTTTGAAAAGAATTAATGCAATTATAAGTATGATGATGAAAATTGCAAGTGGATGCAATTGAAAATTTGATTTGATTTTTGATTATTAGAGGCTGTAAAATGTGAAAAATTATGCCATATTTATGAGGAAAAATAATGGGAAATAAACGAGAAAAACAAAATATGCTAAAAATTAGAAAATTAGGCTAAAAATGGAGATAGTAGGGCAAACATTGCATCCTGAAAAAGGACGTCGTGGCATCAAACTGAAGAAAGGGCGATGGTATAGGTAGATTTTTCCATGATGCGGTGTGGATTAGATGCCGTGGTGTGGAATCGGGTTATGGCAAGGGCAATGCATGGGAAAATTTTTCCACGATGCGGGCATGGATGGGATGCCACAGTGTGGTATCAAATTATAGTATGATGGTTGTGGCATTCCACGCCACAACATGGTTTAGCGTTAAATGTGGGATAACCATGTTTTAGCCATTTTCTCTCTCATTTCTTCTCTGGTTCATCCCATTCTTTCTCTCCTTTTGCCCTAGCACTATTGTACATGATTTCTAGCCATTTTCGCTAGGAAATCATGTTGACCAGCTAGAAAAACTTGTGATCTATTATTTAAACCTAAATTTTACCCCTTTGAAAATTGAAAAATGGTAAAAAAATGGAAGAAACATCAAATTTCCCCCAAATAGATGGATCCACATGGAGTTGGGAGCTTGGCCTTATGTTTAGGAAGGACAGTTATGCTTGTAAGCGATGGTAAGTTCGATTTCTCAACCGAATCTCAAATTTTAGATTTTAGGGTTTTGGGAAAAAGTGAATTTGGGGGCTTAAATTAACATATGTGCATATAAATTCATGGGGGAATGATCTAATGAAGTAATTATTGTGATTGAGCCTAAGAAATTTTGGGTTTAACATGATTAGGGTTTTTGTGAATAGTAAAAATTAGGGATTTTGTGATTTTATGGAATTAATCATAGGATAAATGATTAATGCAATAATTAATATGTTCTAGAACATGTATGGGATGATTTGGACCAATGAAATAGAGTTTTGGGCTATGCCCTAGTTAGGGTTTAAAGAGGGATTTTGTGAATAGGCTATTTAAGCTATGAATTGAATAACCTAAAAGATTAATTGAGTTATTTACATATTGTTGAAATGCTAATCATGTGAGATATTAGATAAATATGTCAGACAAGAAGCTTTCTTGTGATAATTGTGAAGAAAACCTAAGTTAATTAGAGTTTATCATATGTTTGATGATTATAGCCTGAGATTGGCTATAAATAATGTATTATAATTGGAATTGGCCCTATACAGGATGATCTAAGAAGGATAAAAAAAAGTTCGAGAGGAAAGTGGTTTGGAGCTAAAGGCCTAAGGTAAGTAGGCAACCCCCTATTTGATTTGAATGAATGGATGGGGATAGTACTATCCCATGTTTGTTCCGAGCATGTGTGTTTTAGATGAGGGATTGTGAATATCCCATGCTTGTTAAGAAATAGCATTAGTCGGGTATGACAAATGCTTGAATTATTAGGGACATGAAGTATCCCTTGAATGTTTATTTTTTTATGTGAATGGTTGTGAACATGGGTATGCATGTTGGATTGATAGGGTAGCACATCTTCAGATTCATTCTTTATTATATTTGTTATACATGAATATTGGGGATTTGGAATATCCCATAGTTGAACTGGTCCATGATTTAGACATGTGAGTAATGGGTATAGAGAGTATCCCTCAATATGCTTATTCTGGTGTATGGATGTCGATATGAAAGGGATAAGAAATATCCCAAGTATGTGCTTAAAAGAATAAATGGGATGAGTATATCCCATGTTAAGATTTGATAATATGTTATATTAATGGGTTTTCATTGTATGAATTAATAGGGAAAGTATAATTTCTTATTGTGATGTTGTTAATGAGTAATAAAGATGGGATAAGTGATATCCCATAGCCGTGTAAGTGGCATTATATAGTATATGATTGTATGTATGAATGAAAAGGGAATCATTCAATAATAGTATAGATATGTACAATTATGTAATGAGCTTTGAAGGCATAGTTGTAATATTATGCTTGTATGGTATAGTTAGATATATGATGCCCGCATGGCATGTATGGTGATATGAGTTGCCTGTATGGTGTGTATTGTGGTAAGATGAGCCAAAGTGGCTCAGATGTGATGTGAAGTGCCGAAATGGCACCATATAATATTATATGCTGGAAGGCCTAGGGTGTGCATGGAAAGAATGAGGATGCAAGCCCCATGTTATGGTTGCCTTAGATTGTGCATCTCAAGATAAGATGGAAATAAGTTGTGTTTATGATATTTAAATTTGAATTATTATTGTATTTGATACATGTTCCGGGTGAGAATATGTTCTTACATTTAATTATTATTTTATTTTATCTATGCCTACTTACTGAGTTACCCAGACTCATGCCTTCTTATGTTAAATTTTTAGCTGACAAGTCAAGTAAAGAATCCCAACTGAGATTAGGACAGATGTGCAAGATTAGAGTACAATTGATGGTATGGTAAAGTAATGAGATTGGAATCCCATTGAAATTTATAAATTATTATTTAATTATGAGATGTATAATTGTATTTTATTCCAAATGATGTAAACTAAATGTAATGGGATGTTATAGGAATTATTTATGATATCGTAGATGGATTTGTATTAATTAAGAGAAGTCATTGCCATCATGATCCAGTTCCTATCTTGGGCAAAGCTCTGAGTATGGGTAAGGGTGTTTTAGATATAATTGTTTTCATTTGATTATAAAAATGTATATTTTATTTGATTTTATACATGTATAACAGGTATAAATGTCGATAATATAGGGTAGACTCTACCGGATTTTAGGTAGGACATTTTCCTTACAATTAAAGAAATGGTAAGAGTATTGTAAGATTTCCCTTAAGAAGATGAGAAATGATAGCATTCCGCATTAGCCCCAGGGTGGCATGGTCAAAACACATAGGGTGGGTGTGTGGGGCATTACAGTTACTTGACTTATAGTATAAACTTTTATTGTAGCTTACCTGAACTCTTCATTAAATAAATTTGTATATTTTCCAATATGACTAATATTGAAGTTTGCTATGAGCCTAAGCTATTTGAGTTGATGTATGCTAATTGTTGAGAATCGATATACATCAACGTTGAGTTAGTTTGCACTTGAGTTTGAGCTTAATAGTTTAATTGAGAATGGATGATAAGGTAAAAAGCTTGTGGAATGAAAGCTCACGAAGTGGAGAGATATTATTAGCCAAGTAAATGGGCCCACCTTGCTTGGTTGTCTCGAATATATGGATTGATGAGCTTATGAGCATCCTAAGATTCTGGATACCATGCTTTCATGGATGTTTAAATTTTGTTACAAATATATGAATACATGTATGGTTGAGGATAGAGAATATCTTATAATGTTGTTGGGAATAATTTTATTATATAAGGTAAATGAGTATTAACAAATTATTGTAATTTATTCATCATCACTATTAAGCATGGATTAATGGAAAAAAAGAGCATCCCAATGTTGGTTAGAAAAATATTGTGGGGATAGATGATATCCCTTTCTTTATATAGAATAAGATGTGATTATCTTTGAATTTGTATGAGTGAATTGTATATTGTTCTAGAATGATTGATTGAATAAACTACTTCTAAACTATTACAGTTGTAATAAGGTTGATCCCATTATTTTAAATAAGACCATTATGTTACACATATGGATTTTCTCTCAAAAGGGGTTTATTTTATTCATTCAATATATCGATCATTGAGGCAAGGAAGTGTCCTAGAACTTTTTGATTGAAGTAGATTGTATAATATGAAATGATGACATTATAGCTTGCAATGGTATTGAATGATTTAGTAGTGGCTATTTGATAAATTGAACTACTTGAAATGTTGCATGGATTTCAGACCATTATGAGTTACATATCACAATGGTTGAGGATAAATAAAGTAATGTACCATGAGAGGAGGATGGAACTTATAGAGATTGGAGGCAATAACATAAAGTAATAATTATGATTTTATGAAAACTGATATCAATTGTCTGATTTAACTAGAACATTTGAATGGTGAGGGCAGTATAGTAAATCTAGTAAGAACAGTTCCATATTATTGAAAACAAATGGAGAATGATAGTATATTTTGTCTAGGAAAAACTTAATAATGAAAAAAGTAATTATTTAATAAACTGCTAGGAGTTATATGTAAATTTAATGTTGAGTTGCAGAATTAAAGAGTAAAATTTTGATTGCTTTTATAGAAAGAATTAAAGTTTTTCTATGAATAGTATGGGATGGATGAGACTAGTGTTTATTTCTATTTTCCCTTAAATATTATTGTTGAATGGGTTTATAAATTGACTCTATGATATAGAGATTCAAGAATTTGAATCGAGTATTATAAGTTGGAATAAATTCAAGTATTGTGGAAATATAAATTAACATGATAACATGTGGTTAATAAGAAAAAACTGAGATGTGTTCATTAGTTATGAAGGTTTGAATAGAAATTGAAATGGATCCTGTTATAGTTGTAATTGAATCACTATGAAGCAGAAAAATATGAGCAAATTTCGTGATAAAGCAAATGATATGATTAAATCATGAATGAATCAAATAGATTATTCTAACATTTTATTTCATGATATCAAGAATTATGAAATATCAGAAACATGAATAGAATTTATATGGAGTATGGGTAACTGGTATCAAATACGATAATGATGAATGGCCAACTTATATCAAATAGGAATATGTGTATGAGAAATGCCAAATGAAATGGAAAAGGGGATAATTCAACTATTAGAATTGTGATGATGTTAATGGATAATAGTAAATGAAAGATTTTTTTTGTGAGAAATGAATGTATGCACATTGCACATAAAGTTGAATTATAAAGGAAATTATATATGAACTAGGAGTAGTACATCATGAACATGAGGACAAAGATGTATTGTCCTATATTGTTATGAGTTCTAGGGTGTTATGAAATTACAGGTTTGTTGAAATTAAAGATAATTGTTAGAAATTGAATCCAATTGTAGTTTATTTAATTAAATTGTGAGGGAATAATTCGATTCCTTTGATTTAAATGGTTATATGAACTTTACCAGTTATTTGATTATTTTAATTGAATATGGCATGCTATAGCAATAAATTTGTTTTGTTTCAGCTCAGAATAGAAAGAGTTTTGTAATGTATAGTAAATTTGAATTTGAAGACTCTTTGATGGGTTTTGGTTATGATGAACGGTATGTTTATATATAATTGAATAACTTTGCTTTTGAACATGTGATTTAAATGAATTGGCATCTGTAATATGATTGCGTTGACTGACATTGGGTTTATAGTTGAATTGAATTATATTGACTAATAATATGATTGATAAAATTGTGTATGCGAACTTTAGTTATTTTGATTGATATATATTCTGATTGAATGTAAAGTGAGATGAATTTCTAACAGATATATGTATTTAGATTTAGTACTTTCAGTTAGTATGAATTCAAATTAAGTAAATGGATTGAGGCATGCTTGGATTGAGGATGTTTAAGGATCATGGTTCAAATGCATACTTGGATTAGAATGCATGCTTAAATTTGGATATTGGTTAAAATACACTTGTTATGCAATTGAGTTTTGATGTTTGTTTTGGGGATTGATAGACATTTTAATTAAGTTATATGATGAATAAAATTTGGTGAATATATAATGTGCAATTATATGATATGACCATGAGGCGGTTAGGTTTGTTCAATGGCAGGAAGATTGGAGTTTGGTATGGTGCTAGGATGGCACGAAGATATAGATATTGTGAAAGCTTGGTTTGGGTTTGACTATTTGAATAAGATTAGGTTACTTGGTCAGTTGGTAAATTTGGATATTCGACTATTGGATTGAGGTTGGACATTTGGTTATTTGTTTGAAATTTGAATATTTGTTTATTTAAATAAGTTTTGTATATTTGATTATTTGATTGAGGCTTGGATGCATGACTGAGGTTCATGCTTGTATTTGGATGCCGCTTGGAATAGGATTGATATGCATTTGACATTTGGATGCCTACTAGTGTGGCTACTTTGGATATTTGGGATCATGCCTATGATAAGGCTTTATTTGATGATGCCGCTAATGATGGCGAAGAGGCTTGATCAGCTTATTTTGTAGGTGCGGATGGATAACTTATGATATCTGGGTTGCGATAAAGGCAGAATACCATGTGATCATGGATTTCACAACATTAGTATTTGAATTGCAGGGATGGACTGGAACACACCAAAGTTGTAAGATAGTTGAGTCTCTTTGGTTAGTGGGCGAGTCCACTTTGATGATGGTTGATGCTATTTGTTTATGGCTGTGTCCACTTGGTTCATAGCCTCCCGAACATGGTATTGGTTGGTAGCAGGTGAATGGGAGTACAAATATTGATATCAATAGTATTTTAGTAAACTTCTTATTGGAAATACTTATTACTATTTGTATTGACCTCATGATAGTAGTTTCATTTGCAAACTTGAGAATTGTTTTATAATTGTATTCTATTGATGATTGAGACTGTAGCTTGAGACCTTAGCTACTATTATTATGTGTAATTGTGGAATGCTTTGTAATAAAACAACATGTAAAGTTGATAGTGTTAGTATTATGTGTATGATTTTGATTACAACAAAACTATATTGCTATTAACTTGGATTATCATATTGTGCTACGTTTGATCATATTTATAATTGTTAAAATAAAATTATGTGCCTCAGAGTTTCATTTCTATAATCTAAAGAATGTAAGCTTGAAAGAGTTTGTCCAAATACAAAATCATGATTCAAATTTATATCCATGTTTCTAAACTTATGCAAATTATATATGGATAAATGTATTTCAACTTTTAATAAAAAAATGTCAAAGTTTCAAAAAGTGGCAGAATGCAATAACTTAAGTGGAGGACGGCAACCGCTTAGCACAGCCACCTGCCATACCGCCTGCCAATGGATAGACGAATAACTTAATACCAAAGCCTAGAAAGAAAACCGCCTATCATGTCCCCAGTCGCCTGGGAGCACAACCGATATGGCAACTGCCTACTATAATGTCTGCTAGGAGATAATAAGGTGCACTTGAAAGAAAAGTTAGAAATTGATTGTAGTTGCATGGCTTAGTCGCTTGATGTATAGCCACTTGGACCAGGCACCTGCCATACCGCCTAGCGAACCCCAACAGTCGAAAATTCGAATGTTGCTCCATCAAACCAACTCCAACAACCATGTTTTTTGAAAGATCTATTTAAGGGGAAATGTAGGGATGTTTATGAGTAGTTGTTGCATTCATTTTGAAGATCTTTTTGAGCTTTAATCTTTTCATTCTCAAGCAACCAAAGGCCAAGAGTTGAAACCTTCTTCAAAAATCACACAAGAGCTTTCAACTTCACATTTATCATTCAAAGCCTTCTTCTACAATACAAAGGGAAGATTCTCAACACCGAGAAGAGCTACTCAAATCACTTCTTCCCTAGCGCTCAACAAGAAGCACATTCAAAATGTAATTCTCTCTTTCTTTCATTTGTGTATTTTATGAGTCATTAGAAACCATCCAAGAAAAGTGAGTTGATTGCTGGAGAGATTATTCTCATAATCGATCATTGAGTTAATGCTACCTTGAGCTGGAATCAAGAAAACTAAGTTGATTGTTGGAAAGATTGTTCTTATAATCGATTGTTAAGTTTATGCCCCCTAGAGCTAAAATCTAGAAAAGTGTGAGGAGCACTCATGTAATTTCATTATAGAGAGATGGTGGAACCCAAGGCATGGAGAGGAGTGTTCTTGAAAGAGTGGAGTAGGGAAGGTTACCCGAACCACTATAAAACATTATTGTGTGCTATTTATGTGTGATTTCTTTACTTTCTTATAGTTAACTACTTTATTGCTTATTTCATTATAACTTCCACACAAGCACAAAAAGGAGGGAAAGTAATCAAACAAGGGGTTAAGCGAGAAATTTTTATAAACCCAATTGACTCCTCCCCTCTTGGGTTAAGCAAAGCTTATGAGAACCAACAAGCTATATCAGAGCAGGCTACAAGTCTACTTGTAGAGATCTAAAATGGCAAACCCATCATTATCCTCTACTCATGTATTTGCTGAGGGGTAATCTTCTACCCAACCACCCCTATTCGATGGAACAAACTTTGCATATTGGAAATTAAGGATGAAACAATTCATTATAGCTAGTGACATTGATTCTTAGAAAGCCATAGTAGTAGGAATAACCCTTCCTATAACTGAGATTGTAGCTTAGAGCAAAGAAAAAATAATAAATGTTCAAAATAATGTTAAAGCAATGATCTCATTATTTTGTGCCTTGTCTATAAGTGAGTTTGATAGAGTTTCATCATGTACTACTGCCAAAGATACTTGGAACAAACTGGTATTAATCTATGAAGGTTCTTCCCAAGTCAAGGGGACTAGGAGGAACATACTTAAAAGAGAATTAAAAAATTTTAGGATGAAAGAAGGAGAAAGTATTTCAGAAATGTATGAACATTTTTCAAAAATTACTAATACTCTCAAAGGATTAGAGAGAAAAATTTCTAATTCTGAACAGGTTATGAAGATCTTGAGAGCATTACCCTAGTCCTGGAATCAAAAGATCATAGCAATTGAGGAAGCAAAGAACTTAAACATGCTCAAAGTCAATGACCTTATCAGTCCCTGATGTCTCATGAGTTGATCAAAAATAAAAGAGAAGAACTTATCAAGCAAAAGAGAACGATTGCTCTTAAAGCAACAAAGGAAAGCAACAAAGAGTTAGATTCACAAACTGAAGATGAAGTTGCTATGCTTGCTAGGAATTTTAGGAAATTTGTAAAAGTAATAGAGCCAATATTTCAAGAAAACAACTAAAACAAGAAGACAAGAAAAGAAGAGAAAGAAGAAGAAGCCTGTCTCAATGTCACAAGTGTGGTGGATTTGGACATATATTTGCAATATGTCCAAATGAAGAAAACGTTGACTTAAATGAGAAAGAAGATAGAAAAGAAAAACAAACTAGAAAACCATCTAAGAACCAAGCAAGGGAAATGTATGTAAATGACGAGGAGTCCTCAAGCACAAACTAAAGTGGAGGAGATGACAAGGAAATGGAAAAATCTAGCAAGAATTTGGTGCATGGCTCATATAGAAAATGACTCCACAAGCTATATTTCTACCAAAGATCAATGTACAAACAAATTAAAAGCTAAGGTCAATTCTTATTATTCTTATTCCTCTAATTCTTCAAGCTCTACCAATAATTCTAGCAAATGCAATAAGCTTGGTGAATTATAGCAATCATACAATTCTCTCTTCAATGAATTTGAAACTCTTGGACAAAAATTCATCCAAAAGAAGAGATACTTTGACACTACTATCAAAGTAAATGCTATTCTTGTAGAGAAAAATCTATCTCTGCAAAAGGAAGTTGGTAACTTAAAAAAGCAGATAGAAATATTAAATAGTATGTTGAAAAAGTTCTCCAATCTAGGAGAATTAATGACCAAGTTCTTACATATGACAAGACAAAATAGCACAAGAGGACTTGGGTGTAAACAATCAAGTTGTGAGCAATTACAAAAGTCACAAAATTCTGTGGATGGTCCAAGGGTATGAACCCTATTAAAGAAAGAAAAAACTACCATAATATTCGAAGGTTCATAAAACATTCTTGGTGAGAAAACCAATGGCATATCAAGCACAAAAAGAAACTCCCAGCAAGTGTTACTTTTGCAACAAAGAAGGACATAAATTGCATGATTGTTATGCTAAAAACTTGCAAAGAAGAGGTGCTAAACTGGAATGGAAACCAAAGAAAAATACACATTTATCACTAACTTAAATGGACCCATTCCTTGGGTACCGGAGAGGTAAGTAGAATGTTCTTTGTTTATGATTGCAACTAAGTCTTAAAGCCACAATGAGAAACACTTAGATAATGGATAGCGGATGCTCAAGACACATGATTAGGAACAAAGACCTCTTTAAGGAGTTGAAATTAATAAATGGGGGGACAGTTGCCTTGGCAACAATGATAAAGGATTCATCAAGAGTATAGGTAAAATTTTTGGTTTAAATAATGCATGCATAGAGGATATATTATATGTTGACGGTCTCAAACATAACCTACTTAGCATTAGCTAATTATGTGATAAAGGTCATAAAATTGTGTTTGAATCATCCACATGTAATGTATTAGATGTTGTTGATAGCTTATTATTTAGTGGAAAAAGGCATGGAAATGTATATCTAGTCCATCTAGATGAACTCTTAGAAAAATTCCTAATTGCTGTGAATGATGACCCATGGTTGCGGCATAAAAGAATGAGACATATTAGTATATCAAATATCAAATCTCTATGGAAGAAAAATTTAGTAAATGGTCTACCTAAGCTGAAGTATGACAAAAATCAAATTTGCAAAGCTTGTCAAATGTCTGAATAGACCAAAACCTCCTTTTCCTCCAAAAATGAAGTATCCAATCTAGACCACTAGAGTTATTACATATGCATCTATTTGGACCATCCGATATAATTATCCTTGGAGGGAAAAGATGAGTATGTGATTGTAGATGACTACACTAGATCACATGGGTAATCTTATTAACACGCAAAGATGAAGCATTTTTCATATTCTCTACTTTTTCAAAGCTTGTTCAAAATGATAAGTAGCTCTCAATTGTCTCAATTCGAAGTGACCATGGTGGTGAATTTGAAAACAAAAAGTTTACTCATTATTGTGAAGAAAAAGCAATTCACCATAGCTTCTCATCTCTAAGAACTCCATGACAAAATGGAGTAATAGAAAGAAAGAATAGGATAATACAAGAAATGGCAAGAACTATATTAAATGAGAACAAATTGTCTAAGAGATTTTGGGGAGAAGTAGTTAATATAGCTCGCCATGTACTAAACAAAGTTACCATTAGAGTAATTCTATGAAAAACTCCTTATGAGCTTTGGAAAGGAAGAAAACCAAAATTTGCATATTTTCATTCCTTTTGGTGTTTATGTTATATACTAAACAATGGTAAGGGCAATCTTGGAAAATTTGATCTAAAAAGTGATGAGGCTACATTTCTTAGCTACTCTTCTAATAGTAGAGCTTTTAGAGTTTTCAATATGAAGACTCAACTTGTAGAAGAATCTGTGCATGTAATTTTTGATGAGACTAGATTAACCCTAGGAAAGGAGACTAATAGTGATGCAAATGAAGTCACAAAAAGGATGAAAAGGCTACAGCTAGAAAAGCAAGGGGGAGAAAGAACTTCAATGCAAAATGATTATCAAAATTCAGAAGCTGAAAAAGAGGTAAGTGAAGGTAATGTTCCTTACCAACACCCCACTGATTTAGAATTCATATCTACTCATCCTAAAGATCAAGTCATAGGTGACATATATGATGAGTTTAGGACAAGAAAGTCCATGAAAAATATTTGTGGATACTTTGCATTTATTTCAAACATAGAACTCACATGCACTAATCAACCTCTTGATGATGAAAGTGGATAATTGCAATGCTAGAAGAGCTAAATCAGTTTGAAAGAAACAAAGTGTGGAAATTAGTTCTAAGACCCAAGCATGTGGAAGTGATTGGAACCAAATGGGTTTTTAGAAACAAATTGAATGAAAGTGGACTTGTTATTAGAAATAAGGCAAGATTATTTGCTAAAGGATTTTCCCAAGAAGAGAGAATTGACTTCGAGGAATCCTATGCCCCTGTAGCAAGATTAGAAGCCATAACGATGATACTCACATTTGCATCCTATAAGAATTTTAAACTATTTCAAATGGATCTGAAAAGTGCATTCCTTAATGGGTATCTAAATGAGGAAGTATATGTAGAACAAACTCCTGGTTTTAAGTTTGATGATCAACCAAACCATGTGTATAAACTTACTAAAGTAGTATATGGACTGAGGTAAGCTCCAAAAGCTTGGTATGAAAGATTAAGTAATTTTCTTGATGATCATCAATTCAAAAGAGGAAAAGTTGATACTACATTATTCATTAAGAATGATGACATGGATATCTTGATAGTTCAAATTTATGTAGATGACATTATTTTTGGTGCTACTAATGAAGTTCTTTGCCAAGATTTTTCTAGAATTATGTAGGCTGAATTTGAATTGAGCATGATGGGTTAGTTAAATTATTTCCTTGCATTGTAAATTCAACAAAAGATGATGAAAACTACATTTTTCAATCCAAATATACAAGAGACATGCTCAAGAAGTTCAAGATAGAAGAAGTGAAGATTGCAAATACTCCAATGAGCACCTTAACAAGATTAGATAAAGATGAGAAGGGTAAACTTGTTGATCAAAAATTATATTGTGGTATAATCGGTTCCTTGCTATACTTAACCGCATCTAGGCCTAATATCTTATTTAGCATGTGTTTATGTGCTAGATTTCAGTCTAGCCTAAGAAAGTCACACCTAGCTATAGTCAAACATATTTTCAAGTATCCAATTGATACACCAAGTCTAGGGCTAAATTAGCCAAAAGGTTCTGGTTTTGAATTAATTGGATATTCAGATGCTAACTTTGGAGGATACAAACTTGATAGGAGAAGCACTAGTGGAACATGTCAATTTTTAAGAAATAGCTTAGTTTCATGGCTTTCTAGAAAATAAACTAGTATAGCTCTCTCTATTGCAGAAGTTGAGTATATAGCAGTTGGAAATTATTGTGCACAATTCCTTTGCATGAAACAATAACTTCTGGATTATGGTTTGCATTATAAGAATATTCCTATAAGGTGTGATAATTAAAGTGGTATATGTTTAAAAAGAAATCCTGTTTTACACTCTTACACAAATCATATTGAAATTAAGCATCATTTCATAAGAAATCATGTAGAAAAGCATGATATTTGTTTAGAGTATGTGCCTACCAATGCCCAACTTGCAAACATTTTCACAAAACCATTATCACCAAAAAACTTTTACACCATTAGAGAGAATTGGGAATGATTAAGATCATTATATAATATTTACATGGTTCAAATGTTTCCCTAGTTAAAGATTGAAATTCATTTTGCTGCTGACAAAAAAAGGGAGAAAATATAGAAACACTTGTTGGGAAGAAAAGAAGTTTGTCAAGACTTGCATGTAAAAGTAGTAACATCATATATGTCATGACCTTTCTTTATGTTAAAATGTCAAACTCTATAGGATTACATGTTTCAAATAGATAGGGGGAGTTTGCAATTGCAAATGGATCATTAACATATTCTTTAAACAACTCAAGTCTTTAAGTTTTGTCATCATAAAAAAGGAAGAGATTATTAGAATTATGTGTATGATTTTGAATACAATAAAACTTATTTAAGACTTGATATATGCTAATGATTTTGATAATTAGAAAGCTTAAATTGTGGATTATTGTTGAAAATGAGGGGTAAAAAGTTTTATATATGATGAGATATAGTGAAAAAGCTAAAAATATGAATATGTCATTTGTGTCCAAATTTTAACATAAAATTTGGATGATTTAGACAACGTATTTACCATAAAAGTGGTATATCTTGCAATTATCTTTATAAGGAATCAAAAATTATATTATTTGGATATAAAATGAAGAATTTATGATTAATACATTGAAACTGCTTTAAATGCTAAAAATTGTTGAAAATAACATGATGAGCCACTTTAATTAAATTTTTGACATATTTTTAGGATTATTTGGAAACCATTGTCGATTTGAAAGTTGTACCCCTTGAAATTATCTGTCTAATGGAAGAAAATTTACTTAATTTAGAGTTCATATGAGAAAGTTATGGCCATTGCACTAAAACTGCTCCAAGCAAGCCATGAGGTAGGCGGCTATGGGAAGCAGTGCCAGTTTTTATCAATTTGCAGGTGCCTGGGGTGCCAAGTGGTAGTCACACGACTTTATAAAGTTGTTTTGTTCCATTTCAAAGCCATTTTTCATCCTGTTTTGTCCCGTTTCTTCCCCTTTCATGCCTTAACCGTGTTTAACTTTGTTTCTTGCCTATTTAGCTAGGAAATCATCATGCCTAGCTAGAAAAACTTCTGATCTTTTAGTTAAACCCAATTTTCACCCATTCAAATTGTGAAAAATGGTTAAAATTGGTTAAAAATGGAAGAAACATCAAATTTCCTTCAAATTGAAGGTGCAACATGGAGATGGGAGCTTGGTCCTTCGTCTTGGAAGGACGGCTATGCTTGAAAGCTGAGGCAAGTTCGATTTCCCAACCAAATGTTAGATTTTTTATTTTAGGGTTTTGGGAAATGATGAAAATTTGGGCTTAAATTGATGCATATGCTTATAAATTCATTGGGGATTGGTTTAATATAATGATTATGATGATTTGGCATGAAAATTGTGGAAATTTCAAAGCTAGGGTTTCCATAAATAGTAAAAATTAGGGATTTTCTAATTTTTATTGAATTAATCATGGGGTGAATGATTGATGGCATGATTATAATGTTTTAGAACATGTATAGAGTGATTTGGACCATTGAAATCAAAAATACAATTATGCCCTTGTTAGGGGTTAATGAGAATTCTTGTGAATGGACTATGTAATCCATGAATTGACTAGATTAAAAGCTCAATTAACTTATTTATATGTTGCTTAAATGGTAATCATGTAAGATGTCAAAAAAATTTGTCAAACAAGGAAGTTTATTGTGAAAATTGTGGCTTGAGATTGGCTATAAGAGAGATATTAATATAATGTATGGAATGCATGATTACAAATGATTAAATAAATGGGATTATGGCCCTATACAGGATGATCTGAGAAGGATGAAAAGACAAAGCAGGAGGAAAAGGGTGAGGAGCTAAAGGCCTAAGGTAAGTAGGTTGCCTTCTCTGTTTGGTGAATGTATGGATGGGGATATCGAATATATCCTATGGTTGATTTGAGACATGTATGTTTTGGATGGGGGATAGTAGTTATCCCGTGTTTAGTTCTGGACTAATGTTCTATAGAGTATTGTCGATATCCCATGCTTGTTTAAGATGAATGGTTGTCGGGTATGACAAATGCATGAATAATTGGGGACATGGAGTATCCCATGAATGTTTATATGTGTATGGCTGTGAACATTTGTATGCATAAAGTGATGCATGTTGGATTGATGGGATAGTGCATCCCCAAATTTGTTTGTATTATATTGGTTATATATGAATGTTAGGGATAGTAAGTATCCCTTGGAATTGAAATACATGGTATTTTGTATGTGACATGAACATGTGAGTAATGGGTATAGAGAGTATCCCACAATATGCTTATTCCTGTGCATGGATGTCTATATGAAAGGGATAGGGAATAGATGAGATGAGTATATCCCATGTTAAGATTTGATAATATTGATGTGTTTTCATTGGATGAATTAATAGAGAAAGTATACCTCCCTATTGTAATATATTTAATAGGTGATAAAGATGGGATAAGGGATATTCCATAGCTGTATGTATGAAAGAAATGAGAAGCATTCCATGTATAGATATGTGTAATGATGTAATGAGAAGCATTCCATGTATAGATATGTGTAATGATGTAATGTGCATTATAGGCACAACTATAATATTATGCTTGTATGGCATAATTGGATATGTGGTGCCTGCATGGCATGTATGGTGATATGACATGCTTGTATGGCGTGTATTGTGGTACGATGAGCCAAAGTAGCTTGGATGTGATGTGAAGTGCCGGAATGGCACTGTACAATATTATACACCAGAAGGGCATAGGGTGTGCATGGAAATAATGAGGATGCAAGCCTCATGGTATGATTGCCTTGGATTGTACATCTCTGGATGAGATGAAAATGTGATGTGTGGTTTAAATTTGTTTTCTATTGTATATGATACATGTTCTAGATTAGAACATATTATGATGATTAATTATTGTTTTATTTTATTTTTTTCTATTTACTGAGTTGCTCGGACTCATACCTTCTTAATCTATTTTTTAGCTGATAGGACAAGTAAAGAGTTCCAATTATGGATTGGGATTGGTGAGCAAGAATTGAAGACATTATTATGATGGTATGGTAAATTGGGATTAGAATCCCATTGAAATTTATAATTTATTATTTACTCATGAGATTGTATGATTGTATCAAATTGTAAATAATATATGGCAGGTCCTAGTAAATCATTTACGTATGAGATTGTATGTGGAATTGTATTAATTCAAGGTGGAACATTGCATCATGAAACAGTTCCAATTTTGGGTGGAGTTGTGAGTTTGGGTCTAGGTATTTTAGATATAACTATTGTTTTATAGAATAAAAATGTACATTTTATTTAATTTCATACATGTATATCAGGTATAAATGTCCACAATGCAGGGAAGACTCTATCGGATTTTAGGCAGGATATTTCCCTTAAAATTAGGGAAATGGTGAGGTTATGATAAGATTTCCCTTAAAAGAAGGGAAATGGTAGCATTCCACATTGGCCCCAATAGTGCGAGGTGAAAACGCATAGGGTGGGGGTGCGGGGCTATACAGGTGGTATCAGAACTGAGTGGGTATCTGATAGGATAAGCCCAAGTTATGATGATGTACATAAGAAATGACATGCCAATAGAATATAAAAATATTTGTATTAGAATAATATGAAGGTGTGAGAAAAGAGATAGAGGGCAGATAAATGATATTTGTGATAATACCAATGTGAAATGAAAGTGATAGTGGTGTGATAGCACTTATATGAGCTATGTATGTGTAAGCCCTTGAATTTTGGTATAATACCGTATTAATAATTCAGGTATAGTAATGAGTGAAGTTTGGTAAGTTTAT
>JAYJMB010006530.1:0-10966 GCA_036873735.1 Pouteria campechiana | reverse complement strand
TATATTTAGGAATCAAATGTGTGCAAAAGATGAAGTATTAGGAGAATAAAATATGACATTTTGCATTCTCATCAATGTGCAAGTGCAAAAAATAGATGTATTAATTTTTGTGAGCTCAAGGAAAACCAACACTATATTAGTGTCTGGTTAGCTCATGGGAAACTAGGTTGTATGAGTTCTGGGTGATTTCTAGAAAATAAGGGATGTGTGATTCCACATGGTTTAGTGGAACTCAAGGTTGGGGATACCTTAGAGAGTGGAGTAGGTGCCAAGGGGGACCCAAACCACTATAATCTTTGTGTTCTTATTGTTGTATGTGCTTGTGTGTTTCCATTGCCATCTATTTTTTGCACTTGCACATCCCATTCATTTTCCCCATTTTACTTGGATTCCAATTTATCCATACACCTTGTGTTTTGGGGGTAACATTTATAAATGCTCATTTTTAATTCACTCAACTAACTATTGTAGTGCAATCCTCTTTTTATACTCTTAGAAGATCATTTAACCATTAATTATTATTTATCATAATTTTCTAACCATTTTAACTTTCATGTTCTACACTCAACACAATCTACCTTACAAGCAACCTTTAGACCTTCTAAAGGTCATGGAATTCTTACTCTAAAGCTTTCAAACCTTTTGATAATTTCTACATAGTTTGAACTTGTTTCAGTTGATTTCAGAAGTACCCTAGTGTATCTAAAATCCCTTTTTAACTTCAAAACTTTCATTCTTTGAGCATTTATTGGTTTTTCATCCTTTGAAATCTTAAGTGTGATGAGTTTCAACTTGATATGACCTTGTTAACGCTATTGATCACTCTGAAGTTACTTCCATAATGTAGATAATTTGTTTATTGAGTTATTTCTGCAATACTTAGGAATGTAACTCGCTACCTTATCTTTTGCTCACTTGTTTGCTCATCATCAAAACTTAGTTACAAATTCAAATTCATCATCAAAATCATGCTAATTAATGAGGAATACACTCAATGAATTTGTAGCTAAGTTTTGATGATGAGAAAACATGTGAGTGAAAAGTTAAGGTACTAACTAGTTACATTCCCAAGTATTATAGAAATAAGTAAATAAAATACATTAACTACATTAGGGAAGTAACTTCATAGTGATGAATAATGTAAATCAAGTCATATAAAGTTGAAGCCCATCACATTTAAAATTTCATGAAAAAAATAAATGAATGGTCAAAGAACAATGATTTTGAACTTAAAAAGGGATTTCAGATGCATTAGGATATTCTTTAAATCAAGTGAAACAAGTTCAAAAACTCTAGAAGCCATCAGAAGGTCTGAAAGTATAAAAGACACATCTATGAGATTCAGAACAAGTTCAAAGGAAGAAGGATCAATCAAAACTTAGTTTAAAGCAACAAAGTCTTTTAGAGGATACTTCAAATGGAAGACATAAGCTTTGGAGGCCAAAATTATAGCCGTTGGAAGTAGTTGAATATGTCAGTTGCTAGAAGGAACTTTAAATCTTTAAAGAAGACCTTTAGATGTTCTGAAGTGCATTGTTGGAACACAGTTCTGTCTAAGCCAAGGTTTAAAATGACTAAAAGAGAGCTTTAGAGCTCTAAAATTTAATGCAACAATAGTAACTGACAAAATACCCAACCTTTAGAAGGTCTAAAGTTAAACTTCAGATGGTTTGAAGCGCACCTCCAAGGCAGATTGCATGGAGTATGGAAAATGCAATCTTAAACGATTCAAAAATTGCTAGAAATAATAATTAACGGATAAATCTTCTTCCAAGAGTATAAATAGAGGATTTAAATCATGAGAAGAGTTAGTTGAATGAATTAAAGAGCATTTACAAGAGCAATCCAAGTTTTTCTTCCACATTTTTAACTCCATCTGTGCCAAACTTTGAAATTGCAATCAAAGCCTCATCTATAATAAACTTCAAGGAGTTGAAATCTTAGTTCTTAATTTTTATATCATTTATTGTTCATCATTATTTGTTTACACAAATAGCCTAAGTAAGAGACATATTTTTGTAAAAGTTTCATTACTATTTTTTATTTTAGCATGCAAGGAGCTTGATGTTTATGTGTATTGAGTTAGGTAAGTAAGAAAAAATTTGCTGAAAGTGTAAGAGTTAGTTGGTGAGCTCTGAAAATCACTTTGTATTTAATTTAAACATATGTTAGTGGAAACTAAGTGCAATAAGAGTAACTGACTCAAAGAAGTGGAGTAGGAACCTTGCTTGGGCCAAACCATTATAAAACAAACTGTCTTATGTGCTAGTTTGAATTTTCATTATCTATTTGCACAAAGTTTCATTCCTGGCCAAAATTTTTGAAAAGCTCAAATCATCCCTCCTCTTAAGCTACCCTAAGGGACCAACAATACCCACCCTAGATTGCTTAGAAAATGTAAAAATGGTCATGCATAAACTTGATCATATACACACTAGACATGCATAACAAATATTTGCGTGGACCTTCAAAGATAATATGATACATCTCCTAGCTTAATGCTTATATAATACATAAGTAGTTCATGTAATGTCATCATTTGACACATTTGCATACTAAAATGGATAGTGGGTGTTCAGGGTAAAAAATATATGATGTTGAGTTTGAGTTTTAATGTTAATTATTGGTACCATGATAGGATGTCTAGCAAAGCATAAAACCAAGCAATACTAGGAAATTAATGAATGTGCAAGTGCAAAAAATAATTAGCAGTTGAAGCACACAAGGATTATAGTGGTTTGAGCCCCCTTGGCACCTACTCCACTCCCCAACCTTGGGTTCTACTACCCACATCTGGAATCACACCTCTCTTGGTTTCTAGAGAACACCAAAAACTCTTACACCACCTGGTTTCTTCAAGCTTATCAGGAGCTCTATAGTGCTAGTTTCTCTAAACATACCAATAAACTCTTTACATCACTCTGCTACAAAAATCCCCTTGTAGCAGAAGACTCAAAAACTTAAGTAAAGTGTACAATGAATGCTTCTTACTAGGCTTAAGCTCAAATGTAAAGAATAAATAATAACTTTTCCGTGCTTCAAACTTTTCTTGAGATGGATTTGATATGGCTTCAATCTTGTTAACCATTGGAGTGCCTTTGAGTGAATGCACTTAGAGACTTGATTGAGTTTTTTATGGTTAATCCATTTATATTACTTGAAACCCTAAAGCTTCTTCTTCTTCTTCTTCAATGTCTATTTATAAGTTCTAGAGAGACTTTTGAATATTTGGAAAAGGACTATTGAAATCTAGCCGTTGAAATGTCACATCAATTTTTTGACTGTTAAGACTGCAGTCCATTGTAGACATAAAGTCTTCTCTATCAAATAACTATGTACATAATCGTAGTCTCTAACAAACTCTATGGGTCTCCTCTATCCACGCTTGTGTAGAATACAGTATTTATAGAGAACTCTACAAACCTCTATTGAGTCTCTACAAACCTCTAAATATTGTAACTTGGAGACTCAATGATGGTCAAATTATAATTTCTCGCAAGTGCATAAGTGTATAATAATATAATGTGCAAAAAAAGGGTCAATCACATAGAGAATTGTTCAAAATAATTCAATTATACTTAGTTATTGAATAAACTATTCTAAATCTAAAGATGTAATAAAGACTAAAACAAATCAAATCGTAAAGCAAAATAGTAGTAAACAATGGTAGTGAGTAATATAAAAGAGATCCACAAGTTGCAAGAGTCTAGGGATCTGATTTCATCACTCAATGATATCCTATGTTATTGGGATGTTAGATTCAATTCATTATCTTGGGTTCATTCTATCAAATATATGATTATTACCATTTGGCTTCAGGGTTTAAATCAAGTATTTTCTCTCATTCTAATTACCTACGGCATATAGTATAATTAAGGTTGAAAACTCATGAAGATCAGAAGAACTTTAGTGAACTAAGTTGAATAGTTTAGCATATAGCATCATCTACTCATTCATTCAAGAGAGCATAACATATGTTTTAGCATATGGCATATATCTTAACCGCGTACTCAAAGATAATCAAGTTAATTCACATAATTGGTGATCAAGCAATTAGATAAATTAGATTATTGCATTTAACACTGAATAAAACAAGATGATAATGAATTGATAAATCAACTATCCATGTAAGCAAAGAATATCAAGGAGGGATACATCATTGCCCTAGAGAAAGAAATTTAGGTCATGCTAAAAATAAGAAAAACAATATTCAAAATACTCCTGTTGCAGAACTTGAAATATCTCTCTTGCTCCCTTGTAGAATTCTCCTCCAAAGATGTGTGCCGCCACTTTGTCCTCTCTAGCAAAGAAGTGAATTTAGTGGAGAAATGACATTTGTCTATTCAAATAAGCTCATCTATTAAACTAGACAACTTAATAGATGAAGTTGTGAAGAAAATTTATCTGCGCCTTAATGTTTAGTCTGTTACTTTTAACCGACAACTCAACAGATGAAGCGCTGAAGAAACAAGTCATTCGTGCTTCTATAATTCAACAGATAGTCCACAAGACAAAGCACTGGAAAGGATGATTCATCTGCCAGCACTAGAAAGGATGATTAGTTTACTACTTACAAAAGATAAATAAGAAGAAGACAGGCGTTGTAGCAATGGTTAGGCCAAATCATTGGTCTTCGCTCAGCATTAATAATGCCCTTTCCATATTGACGTAAAAGTCAGCCATTGCAGCAATTTCTCGACTAGAGCGTATTAAGAAACTAGAAATTATCTTCTCTAAGGTGGGCGCCACAAGCATTTCAACATACAAGGATTAAGTAGAAGTCTAAAAATTCAAAATACGCTAATCAGAACAATCCTCTATCATTAATGGAGCTCACCTACCACCAATGACTAGAATTTAAAGCAACTATAAATGAAGCATTGTTGGAGTAGGAGGAAGTAACGAAATATCAAGAAAATCATTCAAAAATCCTCTTGAGAACATTTACTGATTTGAACTAAACCTTTTACTATTCTTCAAGAGTCAAGAGCCTTATATTCAAATCTTCCTCAACTTTCTTTAACGGCTCACAACCACCTATTATGAAGTTTACTTACTTTTGCATTCAATTTTCAGAAACATTCTCCTATGCTTACTAAGAAATACTTGTGCTTCAACTTCTGATATCTATTCTTTGCAAATTCCTTGAATGGTTGATACTAGACTTAAGAAGAGTTGTCATTTTCTGAGTCTAACAAGGTCTATTTATTCATGCCCCCTAAAGCTGAAATCTAGAAGAGTGTTAGGAACATTGTGAATACGCCCCCCCAGCACTCTTGTATTTCTACTATTGGAAATAGTGGAACCCAAGACACTAAGAAAAAAGTATTCTTGGAAGAGTAGAGTAGATTGTTTACTCAAACCACTATAAAAATCATTGTGTCTTATTTATTTGAGCATTCATTGATTGAGTAATTAATTGTAGAGGGACAATTAATCCTAAAAGGGGTTGAGCAATAATTTTTCAAGTACCCAATTCACCTCTACCCTCTTGGGTTTTAGCCTAATCTTTGGGATCAACAAGTGGTATTAGAGCAGACCACATAAATACTTGTAGTGATCCAATGGCAAACTCATCATCCTCATTACAAATATTCACCAAGGGGCAATTGCCTACTCGACCATCCCAATTTGATGGAACTAATTTTGCTTATTGGAAGCTGAGGATAAAACAATTCATTATAGCCATTGACATGGGATCTTGGAAGGCTATTAAAGTTGAAATCACTCTTCCCACTACTGAAGTAGATGCATGGACAGTCCAAAATAATGCAAAAGTTATGAACTCCTTATTTTGTAGACTATCTTCATCTGAGCTTGATAGAGTATCCTCTTGCACTATTACAAATGATATATCAGATAAACTTGTGTCCATATATGAAGGATCCTCACAAGTCCAGGGAACTAGAAGAAACATATGGATAGGAGAACTAGAAAACTTTAGGATGAAGCAAGGAGAAAGTATATCAGAAATCTATGCTCATTTTTCTAAAGTTACTAATGCTTTGAAAGGTTTGGAAAAAGAAGTCACAAACTCTGAATAAGTGATGAAGATAGTAAGGGTGCTACCAAAATCATGGAACCAGAAGATCACAACAATAGAGGAAGTAAAGGACCTAAACACTCTTTTGGTGGATGACCTTATCAGCTCACTACTGTCACATGAGTCAATCAAAAGTAAAAGGGAGGAGCCAATAAAGCCAAAGAAAAGTATTGCTCTAAAAGTGACCAAGGAAAGCAGCAGTGATTTAGCATCAAAATCTGAAGATGATATGGCCATGTTGGTTAGAAATTTCAAAAAGTTTACAAGAAGCAGTAGAGGTATTACCTCAAGGAGACAACCTAGACAATATAAGAAAATGGCTGAAAGAAAGAAGGATCTCCCCACATGTTATAGATGTGGAGGGATCGAACACATGTCTCATGAGTGTTCCAATGAAGAAAAAGTAAATATGAATAAGAAGGATGATAGAAAAGAAAAGAAACACTTCAAGAAGTCTTCAAGAAACCAAGCTAAAGGAATGTATGTGAACGATAAAGACTCATTAGGGACAAGCTCAAGTGAGAAAGGTAACAATGAAGTTGGACACCTTGCAAGAATATGTTGCATGGTCTAGATGGCAAACAAATTAATAGATTAAATCACCATCAAGGAGCAATGCACAACAGAGCTAGAGACAGAGGTAAACTCCTACTACTCTTATAGTTTTGACTATTCAAGCTCAAATAGCACTTGTGTCAAATGTAAAATGTTTGATGAGCTAAAATAATCATATAACTCTCTCTTCAATGAGTTTAAATCACTTAGCCAGAAACTTACTCAAAAGAAAAGACACTCTGACACAACTATCAAATTATATTCTGTATTAGTTGAAAGAAATCTATCTCTACAAAAGGAGGCTGGAAATCTAAAGAAAGAAATAGAGATATTAAATAATATGTTAAGTAAGTTCTCCAGGAGAATCTGTGACTAAGTTCATGAGAATGACCGGTCAAACCAGGAAAAAGGGACTTGGTTGTGAATAGTCAGACGATGAAAACTCACAAAAATTTGCTAGATGGTCCAAGGGAGTGAACCTCACAGAAGAAAGGGAAAACTATCCAAACATTAGAAGGTTTATGGGTTATCCCTAGGTAAAGAAACTAGTGGGATATAATGCACCTAGCAAAGTTCCAAATACTTGCTACTTCTGCAACAAAATTGGACATAAAGTATATGATTGCTATGCCAAAAAAGATGCAAGCAAAAGGTCCAAAGATGAGATGGAAATGCAAGGAACATGACCTAATCCTTGGGTACCAAAAAGGTAAGAAGGTAAGAAGAAAATTTGCTTTGAACGCAGATAAGTCTCAAAGCTACATTTGGAAATGCATGGTTCACAGATAATGGTTGTTCGAGACATATGACTGGAAACAAGAAGCTGTTCAAAGAATTGAAACCAATGAATAGAGGAATAGTTATATTCGACAATAATGACAAAGGCCTTATCCAAGGAATAGGTAAAATTTATCATTTATTCAATGCATGCTTAGAGGATGTATTATATGTAGAAGGACTCAAGCACAATTTGCTAAGTATTAGTGAATTATGTGACAAGGGTCACAAAGTTGTGTTTGAACCATCTACATGTAATGTATTCAGTATAGATAATGATCTATTATTCAGCAAAAAAAAGGCATGAAAATATTTATCTAGTACAATTAGATAATATTGTTGAAAAAGCTTAATTGTAATCAAAGATGATCGATGGGTATGTCATAAAAGGATGGGACATATTAATATGTCAAATATCTGATCTTTATGGAAAAAGGATCTTGTGATTGGTCTATCAAAATTAAACTATAACAAAAATCGGATATGCAAATCCTCTCATTTGTCAAAACAGAACGAAGTGTCCTTCCATCCTAAAAATGAAGTATCTACATCCAGACCCCTGGAACTATTGCACATGGATCTATTTGGACCATCAAACATTGTCACTCTTGGAGGAAAAAGATATGTATATGTGATAGTAGATGACTACTCTAGATTTACATGGGTGATTCTCTTGACTAGCAAAGATGAAATATTTTCGATATTTTATATATTTTCAAAGCTAGTTCAAAATGAGAAACAAACGTTGATTATGTCTATCTACAGTGATCATGCTGGTGAATTTGAGAACAAAAAATTCATTGATTTTTGTGATGAGAAAGGAATTCACCATAGTTTCTCATCCCCCACAACTCCTCAACAAAATGGAGTTATGGAAAAAAATAATCGGACAATTCAGGAAATTGCAAGAATCATATTAAATGAAAGTAAATTTTCTAAAAGATTTTGGGGAGAAGCAGTTACTACATCTTGCCATGTGCTGAATAGGGTTACCATTAGAGCAATCTTAAAGAAAACCTCATATGAGCTTTGGAAAGGAAGAAAACCAAATATCTCATATTTTTATTCCTTTATGTGCTGAATAATGAAAAAGATAACTTTGGAAAATTTAATCCAAAAAGAGATGAAACTATCTTTCTTGATTACTCTTCCAATAGTAGGGCATTTAGAGTTTACATTAAGAAAACACAAGTTGTAGAAGAGTCTATACATGTTAAATTTGATGAAGAAAATGTAACCTCGAGAAAGGAGTGTGATAGTGATGCAGATTAAGCTGCAACAAATATGAAGAATTTCAAATTGAAGGATCAAGAGAATGGCGCAAACTATGAAGACATACAAAGTTTACAAAATGAAGAGGAGGAAAGAGCCGGTAATGTTCCCTATCACCTTCTACTGATTTGAGATTTATTACTGTTAATCCTAGAAAATAAATCATAGCTAATGTCTATGATAGTGTCAAAATAAGAAGGTCTATGCAAAATATCTATAGTCATTATGCTTTCATCTCTACAATTGAACTAACTAGTATTGATCAAGCTTTAAATGATGAAAATTAGATTATAGGAATGCAAGAAGAACTTAACAAGTTTGAAAGGAACAAAGTATAGAAATTAGTTCCAAAGCCAGAAAATGTTGATGTGATTGGAACAAAATGGGTATTCAGAAACAAACTGGATGAGAGTGGGCTAGTTGTAAGAAACAAGGCATGATTAGTTGCTAAGGGGTACTCCCAAGAAGAAGGAATTGACTTTGAAGAATCGTATGCCCTAGTAGCTAGATTAGAAGTCATTAGAATGCTACTCGCTTTTGCATCCTATAAGAACTTTAAGTTATTTCAGATGGATGTAAATAGTGCATTTCTAAATGAATATTTAAGTGAAGAAGTGTATGTAGAACAACCTCCAGGTTTTGAAAATGATGATCAACCAAATCATGTCTATAAGCTCCAAAGCATTATATGGTTTAAGACAAGCTCCAAGAGCTTGGTATGAAAGGTTGAGCAAATTCTTAAGTGATTATAAATTCAAGAGAGGAAAGGTCGATACTACCTTGTTTATCAAAAATATTGACAATGATATCTTGATAGTTCAAATTTATGTGGATGATATTATATTTGGAACTATTGATGAAAAACTCTGTCATGATTTCTCAAAGATCATGAAGGCCAAATTTGAAATGAGTATGATGGGAGAATTAAACTACTTCCTTGGATTGCAAATCAAGCAAAGAGATGATAAAAATTATATTTTCTAATCCAAATATACTAAAAAGATGCTAAAGAAATTCAAAATGGAATAATTTAAGGTAGCAAGCACTCCAATAAGCACATCAAAAAGGCTTGACAAGGATGAAAGGGTAAACTCGTAGATCAAAAATAATATTGAAGTATGATTGAAACTCTTCTTTGCATTACTTATCTAGTGGCACCCCGCCCTCATCTCCTCACGAGAGTACCAGCTCTCCATAAACATACTTACACAAGCTACTAAGGCCAATCATAGCAATTAGGCCATCCAGGCTAATAGCAACCCCCGGCCACGCCAACTGCCCAGACAATTGCCCACTAGCCAACCAAGCCACTCCTCGCCACCTGGCGGACACAAGTTGGCCCCACGGCCATCATAAAATATATAAATGAGCTACACTGGGCTCTGAGCCAATCAGGCGCCAAAACTAAATTTTAGCAGCACTCTCGGGCGTGTAGAATAAATGTACATAATTTCTAAAATAAAATTCTTATTTACTAGTTTATAAATATCCAATTGACCTAAAAATATTTTTACAGATTTACAATAATATGAAAAATGTTCGATCCAATTTTCAGATCAAAATAATATAAATTGATCAAAAATTAAGGTATGAAACTATAAAGAGAAAATATTGAACGAAATTATAAATGTCTTTTGCCCCTCAAAATTTTATGTCAATTCCATATAATATAATAGAATTTTTGAAAAATTTCAACTTAAATTAATTCATAATGAGAAGATTAAAAATAAAGCAAAATTTCAAAATAGTGGGACGCTAGCAGCATCTCATTTTCAGGGTATTTAATGTTCATATTTTTTAAGGGGTCAAACAGTGAAATTTATTCATCTAATTTGATATTATAGTATTCAGGTATATCTATTTTAACATAATATTTTTATTTTTGCAAAATAACATCACTACATTTGGTTTTAATCAACCTCAAAAGAGGTACTTGGTAAGGTGTTCTGTCAGTGCACTGTTCATCCGAATTCCATTGTTTTCAACATAATTTAATTCATGCTAATAGAATACATTAATTATGGTTGCATGGGGTAGATAATGCATATTCAAAATCATGTCACTCATATACAAAAATTTCATATTACAATTGCCCAAATTGTAATCATTTAAAGCAATTAAATTGAACTTAAAATGACTTAAAACAACTACCTACTTACCTCAATTAATTGAGAAATTTATATAGCCCTCACACTCCAATTTCTACCCTCTAACAAAACCTTAATTCCTTATTTAAATTTTCAGCAAACCCCCTTGAATTAGGGTTTGAAATTCCTTGAAGATAAATCAACTTTTGCATAATATTCTTTAATAAACATC
>JAYJMB010006528.1:0-10969 GCA_036873735.1 Pouteria campechiana | reverse complement strand
CAAATACAACCCCCCCCCCCCCCAACTTTAACTAAATATTGTCCTCGATGTGAAATAATGAAAGAAGTTTAAGTTCAAGGGCTTCCCTAAATGAAGTGCATTCTCATCCTCTTCTTCTGGAATTGATTTAGCATCCATTACAAATTTCTAGTAATTTCAACATCTGAAACATCATCTGCAATCCTCTGAAGCTTTTGCATCCAATCTAAAATTAGATTTCTTCCTTCTGCAAAGAACACACTACACCACTAAAAAAAATCTATCCTAATGAAAAATAAAGAAAACAAACCAAAAACTAAGCTAAATACTAAGAAAACAAAGAAATTTCAGAAACTTGGGTTGCCTTACAAAAAGCACTTTATTTAAAGTCTCATCCACACTATGACCTTCATCTTTGAGCTGAATTTTGGCCTTTCAGTGTTCAGGTTCCTTAAATATTGGTATTAGCATGTAGAATTTTGGTGCTTTCCATTGATATACATTGTTGAATGATTCTACATCTCCTAATACTATTTCCACTATGTTTTTAAACTTCACTAAAAGTTCCTCAGTGATTCCATCTCCTCCATTTATGATGATTCTTATTGTCATTGGACAGCTTCATCTCCTTTAAAATATTAAACTTCATTGCAAGATATTTAGATGGCATTAGCTTTTCTTCCCCCATTCCTATAAAAGAAGAAGAAATAATCACTAAAAAGTTTAAATCATTGCCTACAAATGCATACCTTAAAGAATGAGGCAATTGCTTCATATCCACTCTTGCTAAAGTTTCCTCCTTTATTGAATCTTCATTAAATTTTCAATCATCTCACTACATACTTCTTGTGGGAAGACATCTAAAGCAAGAATTTGCTCATTGCCATCATAAGGTTTTTCAACAACTTTTGCTTCAAACACCCTTGAAAAGGGACTAGTGGATCATAAGGTGGTGGCGGCTTGTAATTAAGTGGAGGATCTAGAATTGGGAACACAACTCTCCTTGCATTCACTTCCTCCTCAACATATGCAAAAACATTGAAATTCTTAATCACATCACCAAATTTATTATCTATTACCTCACCACCACTTAACATTGTAATCACATTGACTTATCCAGGCTAACCTGATAGCTTCCCAGGTGTGTGACTCTACACAGCCTCTACAATCTGCCCCAACCAATTCTCTATCTTCTTCATGGATGTCTCCATGTTCTGAAATCTTGCTTTATTATTTTGGAATCTCATTTCACTATTCTGGAACTGAGTTTGGGTTGCTTGAATGAAACTCTGCATGGTTTTTTCAAGAGTAGACTTTTTTAATTGAAAAGAAGTTCCACCTTAATTCTGATTTTGACTATTGTTCCAAGGAAATTTTGGATGATTTCTCCAACAAGGATTATAGGTATTTGAATAAGAATCATTACGAGGTTGTTGGTTATAGAAGGTCATCACAGTTGCTTGTCCAAAAAAATTAGCAAAACCTCTCCTAAAAGGACAAACATTGTATGCATGACTAGAAATATCATATATAAAACATACCTCAGTAGGAATGGGTTCTTTCTCGTTCATCATCATGGAGCAAATCATATTCACCTAATTTGCAAGCTCTGACATCTGCATAGAAAGCTCAGTGTTAGAATTCACTTGATACATTCCTCTAGACCTACCTCTAACACTTTTGTTGTGAGTTTGCTCTAAGCATCTCATACAAATCATATATTTCCTCCAAAGTCTTATCTTCCATTGATCCTCCTACAGCATTATCAGCCATGGCTTGGAATGGTTTTGTCACTCTATCATAAAAGAATTGATTGAGCAACTCTAAAGGATAAAGATGATGAGGACATTGAATCAGTAGCACTTTAAATATTTCCCATGCCTCATGAAATGCTTTACCATCCATTTGAGTAAAAGTTGCAATCTTACCTCTTAATTTTGCAACTTTATTATGAGAATAGAATTTACTAATGAACTTGTTGTAAACTACATCCCATGTGGTAAATGACCCAGGAGCCAAGTTTTAGTTGCATCCTTTAGGGTGAATGGGAAACATCTCATGCGTAGCTGATCCTCAGTTAGACCTTGGAAAGGAAAAGTTTGAATAGTCAAGTAAAAATCACACATAAATTTAATGGATATTTTGCTTCTACACCACGAAAAGAAGGAAGCTTAAAAAAGTGAGTTCATAGTTCTTGTCATTGTCATTCAAAATAATGCATGAAGGCGATATCCCAATAGTAGGGCATGCAAATTCCTTCATCAGTAGTTATACTTATTGAGCCACCCTATTTCCCAAGTTTTCTCCCAACTATTCTTCTTCTACTTCGCTTGTGCTCGCTCTGTCTTCCACAACTTTGTCAATGCAATTGTTGATAGGTAATAACTTAGGGTTCAACGATTATCTTCCTTGCATTCATAACTCTAAAAAAGAAAGAAAGTTATACAACTAAAAATAATTAACACATTAAAATACAATAAAGAAAATAATAAAAATAATTGTAACTAAATTAATGAAATCAGTTTAAAATTAGTTCCATGGCAGCGACGCCAAAAACTTGATGGTCAAAATTATACTTCCTTGCAAGTACACGAATTTGCAACAATATAGCATACAAGCACAAGGGTTGATCCCACAAAGAATTATCTAAGCTAATTTAATTAAATCTAGTTACTGAAATAAAACTATTCTAAATTAATAAGATGAAGTGTAAGCTAAGTAAATCACAGTATAAGATTGAATAATAGAACAAAAACAATGAGTAATGTGATGAGATTTCACAGGTTGCAAGAGTCTAGGTATCCATTTTCACCACTTAATCATATCATATATTGTTGGAATGTTGAATTTGTAACACCCCTCCTCCCTTGAGTGTCATTAGTGGTAAATTTAGAGGAAATTTTGGTAGAGTTTTCCCTGATTTACCACCATTTTACTCTATACAACATGCTCCATAACAAAAATACACACGTCAACTTTCACAACTTCACGACACCCACAGTCCAAGATCGACAGGTTGTGTAATACTCTGGCAGTTAAACCAAATGCACACAAATTCATAACATGACATGTTGTGCAAATTATTTAATGATACGTGTCTAATTTACATCCAAAATAACATCATCATACATCATGAAAGGAATTAAAGTCTCTAGTCATGTCACGGCCTAGCCTCGTCTCGAGACCCAACACTTTGTTGGGCTCCATTCTCTGGCCTTTTAACTAAAAATTTAAATAAAAGGGGTGAGTTTGGGCAAAACTCAGTAAGCAAGTAAGTGGAAAACATGACTATAAATAATGAAATAAACAGCAACAAATAGAACAATAAACAATAATGCAAACTGGCAAAACATATCATGCCATATGCAAGACTCACAATCAAAACATATCATGCTAGGTTCATTAAGATTTAATTTTAATATTTCATTACTTATTTCATACACAATCATAATGATATCGTATACATAGTTAATCAGTGAATATCGGCTCGAATATTGATATATCATACTGCCATTTTTATCTGCCAATTCACATTACACAGCTATCTCCTATTCTAGTACACTGCTCCACAATTACCCACACACTCCTTAGTCATCTACACACTTCTCCCCAGGAGACATACAAATCAGAATACTACCCTTTCACTCTTCAACACATCAAGTCCATCATGACACTCCCGGCTAGAAGCCTATCAGGCCCACATAGCCATACTATTGTTTCCAGTGGCATCCCACCCTCATTGCCTCACAAGAGTACCAATTCTTCATTAACACACCTACACAAGCTACTCAAGCAATCATAGTAATCAGGTCATCTAGGCCAATAGTAACTCCCAACCGCACCGGTTGCCCACACAACCACCCACTCGCCAATAAGACACTCATTAGTACATTACTTATATAGATTGGACCTATGGCCATCATAATATATATATATATATATATATATATATATATATATATATATACGAGCCACACTAGGCTCCATGCCAACTAGGCGCCAAAATAAAATTTATCAGCACTCCTGGGGGCATAAAATACATATACACAATTTCTAAAATAAAGTTATTATCTACAAATATTTTTGTAGATTTTGCATAGTATCAAAATTGTACAACCAAATTTTCAATTAAAAATAATTTAAATTGAGAAAATTAGAAATTAAATAGGAAAATACAAAATAAAAATTATATACAAAATTTTCTAGCTCTGTTTCATCTAAAACAAATTTCATAAATGAAAAATAATTTAGTTGAATATGTTTAAAAATTTTAGGTCAAAATAACTTAATTTGATGAAACAAAAAATAAAATACAAAAATCAACAAATATTGGTAAAATGGGCAGCGGACGAATTTTTGAGTATTCATTTCCCTTGTTTTTTTGGACCATCAAACGATAGAATTTTTCTTTGTAAATTTCCAAATTTCCTTTTCAACATATTGAAAATAATCATATATTTTATATTTGTAAAATCAATTCATTTTATATGATTTTAATCAAACTCAAGATGAATACTTAAATAGATAATTTCATGTAATACATATGTTCTGTTTCATTTCTATTTACCATCTATTTTTAATATTTTCTTAATAAAAATCACATATGCCATATTAAGACATTAAACATGATAAAACCAAGTAAACAAAACTCAATCAAACTATAATATGACATGTCATATTGTATTAAATATTCATTACCCAAAATCAAAAATTAAACTATTCAATTCAAGTTGAAATTAAAACACTTGCTTACCTTAATTGACTTGTGATTTCCACTGCAATTATCTATTTAAACACTCCTTTAATCACCCTTAATCATACTCTAAATGTTCATGTCCCCAGCCACCTGTGCCTACTGCCTGGGAGCACAACCGGTATGGCAGCTGCCTACCATATCACCTGGTGCACAGCTACTTAGACCAAGCGCCTGCCATACCGCCTAGCAACCCCCAACGGTCAAAAATTCAAACATTGCTCCATTAAATCAACTCCAACAACCATGTTTTTTGAAAGATCTATTTAAGAAGAATAGGAGGGATGTTTCTGAGGAGTTTTTGCATTCATTTTGAAGATCGTTTTGAGCTTTAATCTTTTCATTCTGAAGCAACCAAAGTCCAAGAGCTTAAACCTTCTTCAAATACACACAAGAGCTTTCAACTTCATAATATTCATTTCAGGCCTTCTTCTACAACACAAAGGGAAGATTCTTAACACCGAAAAGAGCTACTCGAATCACTTTTTTCCTAGCGCTTAACAAGAATCACGTTCAAAATGTAATTCTCTCTTTCTTTCATTTATGTATTTCTTGAGTTGTTAGAAGCCCTCCAAGAAAAGCGAGTCGATTGTTGGAGAGATTGTTCTCATAATTGATTGTTAAGTTAATGCCCCCTTGAGCTAGAATCAAGAAGAGTAAGTCAATTATTGGAGAGATTGGTCACATAATCGATTGCTAAGTTTATGCCTCCTAGAACTAGAATCTAGAAGAGTGCAAGGAGAACTTGTGTAATTCCATTATAGACAAATAATGGAACCCAAGGTACGAAGAGGAGTGTTCTTGGAAGAGTAGTAGGAAAGGTTGCCCACAACACTATAAAAATTATTATGTGTTATTAATGTATGATTGCTTTACTTTCTTGCATTTAAGTACTTTATTGATTATTTCATTATAACTTGCACACAAGTACAAAAAGGAGGGAAAGTAATCAAACAAGGGTTTAAGCAAGAAATTTTTATAAACCCAATTCACCCCTCCCCTCTTAGGTTAAGCCAAGCTTACAGGAACCAACATGGGCATCATAATTTTTATGTTGTATCAATATGTTTTCATTTTGAACTAGGGTTTAGAGGACCCTATGGATTTGATGCTTTGAACTCTTGGTGAGAATTTGATTTTTAGATATGAGTGTTAGAAAGATAACCTTGGTGCTTAAGTTTATGTCTAAAATGGTTTCCTAGTAATATAGATACTATTGTTGTGGATAATTAGTCTTATCAATATGTGTTATTGGTTGTGCCTTGGGGCATATTTGTTGAAATATCTTAGTCATGAGGGTGATGGTATATCTTAGTGTGTGATCTTTGTGACAAGTATGATGTGTGACGAATACTCACCTATGTGGTAATGCCTTAGTGGCTTGGGATTATTAATGTATGAATTATTAGACCTTTGTGACCACTATGCTACGTAATGAATACTCACCTATGTGGTGATGCCTTAGTGGCTTGTGGTTATCAATGTATGAATTATTCGGACTTTGTGAGTAGTATGATGCATAATGAATACTCATTTATGTGGTGATGCCTGAGTGGCTTGTAATTATTAATGTATGAATTACTAGGTCTTTGTAACTAGTATGATGCATAATGAATACTTGCCTGTGTGATGATGCCTCAATGGCTTGTAATGAAAAAGAAACACACACACACACACACACACACACACACACACACATATATATATATATGAATGTGAAGTGAATTACATTGTCATGTACTTGAGCATGCCATTTCACTTGACTATTTACTGCTGTTTTTGGTCTTACCTACTGACTGAGTTTGCATAGACTCATGTTATTTTCCTTTGTATTTTTCAATTGACAAGGTAGATGATGGAGCCCAATAGGGGATTGGTGCTTATGGCAAGGTTTAGGCGTATTGCCTTACATCCACTGATAGCTTGGCAGACTCTAGGGATCCCATTTTGACAATTTCATAATTATTGTTTATTTTAAGGGATTTAAACTATGAATTTGATGTATTAGACTACGTGTGTGTGTGTGTGCGTGTGCGTGTTAATGTTGTACTTGACATGTTATAACTATGGGATTTATATTCATGCTTTAAGGACCATTGTATCCTAGGTGTGCTTGTGAATGGATTCTATTATAGGTCCAAGGAAGCTATGAGTCATTACTTTGTGATTGTTTTCATTGATTCTGAGATTGTGTGTCTAAATATGAGAATTGTGTAATAGGTATAAACCCTCATGTTATGGGGGAGACTATCAAATTTCTAGTAGAACTCTTCTCTGGCGCCTATAGCATCTTTGGGTTGCTACATGCATCAACATCAAAAAGGTTAGATCCAACTTTCAAACCAACAATTCTCTTACCTTTGGATCCAATTTCATTCTTCTTGATGACATGCTCATATGATAGCAATGAGCCCATTAGGTAATTAACCTTTAGCTTTGAGATGTCCTTTGCTTCTTCTATCATTGTCACCATTGCTATCCAAGCCTTAGATAAAGATCTGAGTATTTTTTTTAAACTTTATCATTCTCTGTGATTTCTTTTCCAAGTCCTTTTAATGCATTTACAATCTTGGTAAACCTATGATTCATCTCAGTGATAGATTGATTAGGTAGCATAGTAAAAAACTCATAATCACGCATTAAGAAATTCATCTTTGTCTCTTTCACTTGAGACGTGCCTTAATGGGCAACTTGAAGTTTATCCCATATATCTTTGGTAGAATTGTAAGTTGACACTTGTTCAAATTCAACTTGTGAAATGGCACAATACAAAAGACTTTTAGCTTGTTCATTTGCAAAAGATTTTTCTTTCTTTTCTGTTATCAAGTGCTTGTTCTTCCTTTTTGAGCTATGAAGCATCAAGAAACTCTAAGTTCTTAATTTTCAGAGAGGATAATTATCACTAGTTAGATATGGGGTCTATTTGTAGATAATCCTTCTGGAAAATTAGTGGATCAAAATGCATATCCACTACTACCATTACCATTTCCATTATTATTGTCATTTCCACTTTCATTACGGCTAACTGAAGCCATGGTAAATCACTTTGAGCAATACAAAGACTACTCTAATACCACCTATTGGTACCATGATATGGCTTAAGCAAATAGAGTTAATAGAAGTGTGTCAAATACACCACAATATCAACCATTAATATAAAATCAAGAATACATAAATTATAGTGGGTCAGCAATCCCTACCTACTCCACTCTTCAAATCAAATTCTTAGACTTTTGTTCCACTAGTCAACTTAATCCCAAAGTTAAAAGTGGTATAGATTCTTTATTCTCTGGACTTACAAACTCAGGTAGTTGTATAATTGAATTACTTACAAACCTTGTAATGATTCACACTATCTTGTGGTTTACAATCCAAACCAAGGTAGAAACAATAATAAATTATTGTTTACAATAAAGAAGGAAATAATAAATTATTGCTTACAACCAATTTTACACCCAGGCGACTTCTTATCTTCAATGGATTTCACAGCCTCCAAGTCAATCTTGATCACTTGAAAAATAGAGATTAGCAGTAATCTAATTTTCCACAGATCTGAGTTTCTCTTGATTCTCTCTTTTTCACTCCCAAAGATTTCACTTATTTTCACTTAATCTCCTATTTTTATAGCCATGCAACTACTAGGAGAGTTTCTCTCAAAAAAGTTTAAAGAACATATCAAATGGGCTCACGAACCAGAACTTCATAATTGTTAGTAATTGACACAAAACCATTGATGTTTTTCTCAAAACCATCAATGTTTTTCCTTTGTAAGAAAATCAGTCAAGGTTTAACATCACCGAATTTTTCCCTAACTGGTAATCCATCGAGGTTCAAAAAATTGGATCATAGAAAAATGTCAATGAATTATGCAATCCGTTGATGTTTTGCCTTAGCCTAAAATTTATCCTTTTCAAACCTATTTTACATCAATCCATTCCAAAACTTGTTTAACATCAATCCATTCCAAAACTTGTTTTACATCAATCCATTCCACAACTAAAACAATCACATTCATACTTCATAATCAAACCAACAAGACACATAACCAAATACCAATCACATTTCATCCATACTTTTGAATTCAATTTGGAAGCCAAGTAGTATTCCAAATTGCAACCTACAACCTATGATATGCTTCATGGCTAAGCAAACCAATCAACCCAAGAAATCAATCAACCACTGCTTCTACATCCTAGTTTGGAACTGAGATAATGATACTTGCATGAAGTATTTAGAAAGCAATTCATTTCACATTCAATACATCAATTCAAGTTATTCAAGTTCCAAGTTTTTTTCATTACCAAAATGTGAAATAGGAGTAAAACAAAATTCATTAGTAATTACATAGGGAGGTAGGAGATCATTTTTGTCATCTTTTAAACAACTAAGATGGATAGCAGCAACTCAATAGTAATGCCCAATATAGTTGCTTGAGTGTCATCCCCTTATTGTTTATTTAGGGCAGTATAATTGCAAGTGCACTAGGACCTCATCTCAATCCTCAAGGATGGTTTAACCCAAAAGGGAAAAGGTGAATTGGGTAATTAAACATTAACAAAACTTTAGCCCCTTTTGGATAAAATGCCCTTAATGTAAAATGTAGAAGCTAAGGCGCACACAATAAAGAGAGTTGGATGAGAAATTGCATAAAGCATACCATGATGTATAGTGGATTGACGCAATATTTACTCTATCGATAATTTCCTATTTATTGATCTCTTGAGAAAAACATAAAATAATATTTATTTGACATAGTATCAACTTGATTGGGAAAATTTGTGGGTAAAATAGAATACTAAATGATATATATATAATATAAAAATATAGTAAAAACTCATGATAAATTAAAAAAATACAAATACACTTTTAAAACAAAAAAAGTACATTACAAAATTAAAAGTGAGTAAGACATGGACATGCATATAAATTCGTGATAAACTTCATAATTGATCACAATTGATACATCAACTTTGAAAGGTATTTACTACTCTTGAATCATTCACCAAGTAGATAAATATACAAATTCTCCAAATGTGATAAGCACTTAAAATCTTTAAGTATTTAATTTTATTAATTATTTATTAAATACACCCTTGTTGGTCCCATGCTATGGCTTAAGCAAATAGAGTTAATAGAAATGTGTTAAATGCACTACAATATGAACCTCTAAGATAAAATCAAAAACACAAAAATTATAGTGGTTCAGCAATCCCTACTTACTCCATTCTCCAAGTCAAATTCCCAAACTTGGATTCCACTAGTTAACTTAATACTAAAGTTACAAGTAGCACAGATTCTCTATTCTCTGGACCTACAAATCTAGGTGGTTGTATAGTTGACACACTTACATATCCAATAATGATTTATACTATCTCTTGGTTCACAACCCAAACCAAGGTATGATGAATACAACAAAGGAATAAATAAATTACAACTTACAACCAATGTTATCACAGGTGACTTTTAGACTCCAACAAACTGCACAGCTTTCAATTCAATCACAATCACCTACAAAATAGAGATTAGCAATAATCTAATTTGCTTTTCACTCATAAAAGATCTATATGATTTTCACTTAATATCCTATTTTTATAGCCATGCAACTGCTAGTATAGTCTCTCTCAAAAGAGGTTAAAGAACAAGTCAAATGGGCTCACAAACCAGAAACACATAACTTTTAGTAATGAACACAAAACCATTGACATTTTCCATAAAATTGTCGACATTTATTTTTCATGAAGTAATCCATCGAGGTTTAACTTCATTAGATCTATTTTTGGTAATCTGTCAAGGTTCAAAAACCTGGTTCATAGAAAAATATCAATGAATTGTGCAATCCATTGATGTTTTGCCTTAGCCTAAAATGTATCCTTTTCAAATTTATTTTAAATTAATCCATTCCACAACCTATTTTACATCAATCCACTGCACAACCTGTTTTACATCAGTCAATTTCACAACCAAAACAACCACATTCATACTTTATAATCAAACCAACCAGAAACATAACCAAACCAATGACATTATGTACACACTTTTGAATTCGATTTGGAATTCAAGTAGTATTCCAACCTACAACCTATGACATGCTTCATAGCCAAGCAAACCAATCCACCCATCTACATCCCAATTTGGAACTTCAACCTACCTAAAGTAGTTAGAAAGCATTTCATTTCATATTAAACACATCAATTCAAGTTATCCAAGTTCCAAGTTTGTTCATCATCAAAATAGGAA